>NDXB01000646.1:41622-91247 GCA_002631895.1 Agapornis roseicollis | reverse complement strand
GATAATGACTGATGAAAATGTTCATCAAATAGATCTGTGAAATTCTAACAAAAAATTAGGAAAAAAACCTAGCTATGACCTATTTTGGATTATGATGGTGTGCCTAACTGGTAGATGTTATGTCTCATCTGTCTAACCTGGGCCAAATTGCAATTCCCTCCTCCAGCAAGTTTTCATTATATTTCAGCATATGGGTATTTCAAACTTTGTGACTGTGGAAAATGGTCATATCCATGGAAAAATAAGCCTTTTTTTTTTTTTTTTTTTTTTTTTTTTTTTTTTCCATGAAATGTGTCTACTATATTAGGCTGGGTCTCCAAGGTGGCTTAAGGCAGCCTTTGTGTTGCTGTAGTATACAAGATGTATCTTTCTCTTTAAGAACCCATTCCATTTTTCTGCTGGGTGATATTTGTTTTCACACTATGGTGAGCAAAAGGCAATTCTAAAAAACAAGACTTGGAATTTCTCTCCTCTCCATACTTATTTTTTTCTGTATTTTTTCCAGGCTGAACAGTTTTTTTAAATGACTAGTACCAATATTTCAGGTAAAGTTTCACTAGAGCTTTCTACAGTGTCTTAAATGGCCTCCCTTTAATGAAAATGCCTCCCCTCGCACACTCTAGGGTGTTATTGGTCTTTGTCATGGCTGTATCACCTTAGCAAATCAAGAGTGAAGGATTTCTTTTTGGTAATTTTTAAAGAACAGTTGAATATACCACAGATTACTCACAAGTAGCTCTCTCAGAGCTATCTAGTCCACCTAATTCTCCTTGTTTATACAGTTTAATCTATTCTTTTTTTTAGCTATTCTATACTGTTTTTTTCTAATTTAACATATCTTTTCTAGCTCATGTTATCTTTACAGCACTGATATTAAGACCTCATAACCTCTTGCCCACACAGACTAAGTGACTCAAGGAGAAAATACAGAAATGAAACAGCTGCTGAGGTATACAAGTCATGCTCTCACTTTCTCTCCTTGCATTCAATGCCACTTTCAAATTTTCAGTGCCCTGGTATAGGTAAAAAATGAAGACTCTATCATCTCTTCTTTCACAAATCCCAGGCAAGGAAAACATGTCTGGCTGCAGGCAAATGAATCTGGTTATCCTTTTCCTTCTTTTCATATGTGGAAAATAAAGGGATATTTAATATTATCTTTTAAGAGGTGCCATCTTATCTTGGTTTCAGAATTGATTTAGAAAACCTGCCAGTAACAGAAAACAGCAAAAGCCAAGAGGGCAAAAAGACAAGCAATTCTATAGAGATCAGCTGCTGTGCTTCTGTGACTTTAGAAGCAGGTGTCTTAAATCTTCAATACTTTTGACTAGTTGGGAATAATATAATGCATTTTTCTGAAAAGAACACATGAAAAACATCAATGTTCAGAGAGAAAAACCAGGAAGGTGGAAGGATATCATATTGATAAAACATACCCTACAGGAGTTTCGGTTTCCTGATATTAGAAAAGCGGGAAAACAGCTTGCAAAACAGCTTGCAAAACAAGGAAGAGGTGTGTGTGCAGGGAGATATAGGTTTTAGCAATATTCTTACGTAAAGTGTATAAAATGGAATTTTTCTAATTTTTATTTTCTGTATATACACTTTTTTTTTGGTTTTACATACTCTCTTTTTCTATGCATACACCTTTAGAAACACTGGAAAGAAAAAGCCAAATAATCACAGACTGATCACGAGAAATGGGTGATGTGTGCCAGTGAAGTTCCAAGATACATCAGCATGCCTTCCCATGCATCCCTCTCCCAGCTTGTTCCAGCCTGCTGTAACCCTTTGACATCAGCACTACTCACTTGGGATTTCCATGGTGTGCATGTAAATGAGTGTTATGGGCCAACAGATAAATTACTGGAGAGCAGCAACTATGTGGGTGTTTTGTTTGCATGGGATCTAGTGTAGGAAGGCTGGATGTATGCACAGGCATTTGTACCATGACAGAAAGCACTAAGGAAATGCATATAACTCTTGCCACCACATTCAAGGGTAAACAACTCTGAATGGAACAAAAGGCAGGATGACCAGAAGGATCTCCAAGATGACCAAGAGACGCCAGTCATGAGCCTAAGAAGCATGGGAGATATCTGTAATAATGCAGGGAGAAAAATAACTTAAACTGAAAAGTAACCTTGACATAAGAAAGTATAGGTATAAACTAGTCACAAATGAAAGTGAGGAAAATAGAGAAGGGAGCCTAACCATCAGAACTGAAAGTCTTCCAGAAGAAGTTTCCTGAAGGTGGAAGTAGAGGAAGACTGTCTCATTCAATTGTATATAGCAGGGACTCAGTTATACAAGACTGCACCACCCAATCAATTGTTACTGATAGTGTTGGGTGTAGTAGGTGGATTTGTATCCCTTCTGAACTTGAAGGTGTATATCAGCACTCTAACAATAGACAGCAAACTCAGTTGCTGTGTACAGAGCTTTTTGGTAATACTCTTTTAATGCACAGATGGCCAATTCAGACTGAATTAAATCCTGACTGTACTGAAGGCAGCAAGAGTTTCTTTTTCATTCAGTTTTATCTCAGCATCTTTTCTTTTTATTTCAGCAAGCTCAACACCAACACCAATGAAAAAGAGTTTATACGTGTGGTCTCTGCATGGCATCTCCTGGCTTCTGAAAATACAACTTTCCAGCCACATTACCTGAATCAGCCCTCAAACTGGTCTACAAGAACAAGGCTAGTTTGGAACCCACCCAGGTTTAAGATGCTGGAAACAGCTTCTTGTACCTTTAGGATACTACTATGTGGTAGATGGAAATATAAAGTTGACATTGAGCAACAAGGAGTCTATAGGGCTCATGTTTCTCTGATGCTTTCCCTTCATCTTTGTTTGTCAATTCCACCCTCCTCCTGGATTCCAGCCCAAGGTGTGTTTATAGTCAGCATGAGTTGCTGGGGTTTGAAATATTAGAGTCCCAGACCATTCGTTCCTTATTGATGTCAGAGCTGGGCGTGTTTTCTCCAGCATTAGAAGAAATCTGGAGCAAAGACCTCATTGCACAGAGATTTCCACCTTGCAACATTCTCAGGGATTTCATTTTAAACAAACAAGTTGTTCTGCTCTATCCGAGGGATTTGCACAGAGCTTAAAATCCATGCACAGCTGAATGGCATTTGTGATTAAAAGGCAACATTCAAAATGAAGTGAAAATAGATCCACCTACACTGAGAAAAAGAGTATTATAAATCTTTGAGGGTTGCTCATAAAATCACTAAACAGCAAACACACCATAAAAAAATCCAAATCCAAAAATATGGAAAAAATAAATGGAATACAGTTTGTCTTTATTACTCTGTCTTGCACTGTTATTTCACTTCTTTTACCCTTTACTTGCTGATAATCTCCTCATTCTATACTTACTAGTCCCTACAGGTCTGCAGGGCTATATTTGTCTTGGAGGTTAGCATGGCTTCACTGACACAACCCTGTTACACCTCCTCCTGTCTGCTGCACTCAGAGATTTATGTCAGTGGCTGAGTCCCAGCCTGAGGGCACATACTGGGAGAATAAGCAGACAAGGCACAAAGGGATCCACACACCTTGAAGTGAAACTTCATATTCCCTGTTGCAGATGAGATGATCCCTTCTGGCTCTAGCAGGAAAAAAACCCAATCTCCTCCCATCCCATTCCCATGGAAGTGGCAGAGTGAAGTGCTAAATTATCTGGGATCATCTCAGATCCTTATGAAGGTCCAAGCCACTTTAAATCCCGCCCTGCTTCAAGAACCCATATAAAGCTTTCCATATCCTTGTTCTCATCTACAGGAGGCTAACCCTTTGAAAGGAAGAAGTTTCTGGACAGTCATCATGGTTTCAGTAGTAGCAACAAGGTGTTCACAAAGGACAGTCCACATGGCTGCATCTCAAAAAAATTACTGGTGCTTCTGTCATCAAGGGGATTCCAGTGCATGTGACATCCCCTCCATGTACTAGCTGCAGACAGAGCTTGCCTGCATCCAGAATTCAGCCTAGTGTCTGCCAGCTGGACCATGCTGTCCTATATCACTTACCAAGGGACATTAGAGAAGTCTTGCCTACAGCATCTAATACATTCCAAAAATCATCAGGACACTGGCTTGTATGCTAGAATGATATGTGGCTCTGAAAATGCATGTACAACAAAATCTCCTTCCTAGCACTCTCTTACCGTACCACAAGGGATGTCTGTTCATATCGCTGCTCCCATCTATGTAGCAGAGAACAGAAAAAAAAAAAAAAAGAGTTCCTAGGAGGAATGAATTTCTGTCCTTATCTGCACTGAGCTCAAATAAGTGCATAGTTTCTGATCATGGCCAGGAAGCAGGTAGAGAAATTAATAACTTCAGAGATGCTACTCATGATGCAGAGAATATTAAAGAGCAAACAATGTAGACTGGATGAAAGCTACTGGCTGAGCTTTTTTCTGAGGCAGAAGGTAAATTACGAAAGATAAAATTGGTGACTGAGGCAAAACATGCATTTTATTGATTGCAAAATTACCACTGTTGTCACAGTCTCTGGTTTTCCCTTCTGACATTCATAACAGACAATCTAGATTAACCAGTTAGAAACAACTCTACAACATTAAAAGAAATTAAATGGGAAATTAGGAATTCAGCAAAAATCCATATTTAAAATAATATGTAAACCCCAATGACTGCTTTTAACAGAAGTTATCTTCCTGTTAGTGGAAAAGAACCCTTTGGAAGAAAAGACGCATTGGAAGAGCAGCAAGAGGAGAATGAGTGGACAAGGCCAGTGAAGCTAACGTGTCAGTGGTCTTCAATGCTCTGAGAGACACAAAGAAGGTGTGGGAAGATGACCAGTTGTGAAGCTTAGCTAGGAGGAAGGCAGTGTAGCGTGGATGAAGTCAGTTTCAGCAGAGGGGGATGCAGTCAGAGAGGCTGTGGGCTCTGGAGCAAGGAAACACCACAGCTAGTGAGGCAGCAAGGGGAAATAAGCAGTAGAGGTGCCTGCAGAGAAGAGATGATCTAGGCCTGTTAAGGAAGAGAAGCTGCGGTATGTTAGCTATAGAGTGATGACTGCTAAATAAAAGAAGGGGGGTGGATACCAAATAATACTGAAAATAACAACAAAAAATCAGCAGCTAGTATGGGTGTCCGAAGGGGCATTTTTAAATCTGTGACTGAGCTGCAGGAGTGAACTGAAAATGACAAAGATAGATGCCATTACTAGCAGAGCAGAGGAAGGTAATTCACTTGTCAGAAATTGTCATGGGCTTCTGCTTATTAGGTATACTTCTGATATGACCTACTCCATTGTGAAAAATATGTTTTAGAGTTTCATTTTATTTAAGAATGTTGTTGGTCCTATAATCTGCTTCTTTTCTCAAAATGGAAAGAGCCTTGATCTGATGACTCTTTTCTATTCGAGCACTGAAAAGTGAATTCAGGCTGCATTCCTGTTTTTGCCATGACTAAGAATGTCTGAAATAAGACATCCATATACATCCATTTGTCAAATATTTTCATTTTCAGTTTGCTCTTTTTTTTTTTACCCTAAAATTGCACTTGCAAATGGATTACTTGTTATTATTCGATGGCTTTTACCACAATCATTTTAATGAGTTTTTAATAGCTTGTCAAGTATTGATTATTATGCTGGAAATAAGCCATAACCATGTTCTTTGATACTGTCTGCTTAGGTTTTGCCTATATTGAAGGTGGCCTGTTCAGTGAGACAGAAAATACTTTACGGCTCAGGGAACCTGATTGAAACACATATCACAACACCTTAGCAGTTGGAAAGAGAAATGCTGCAGTTAATTTATTATGCTGCCAAATTCCTATTAACAAAATAGTCTCTGTGAATTAAAAATAAAAAAAGCATGGTTCAGTGAACAGAGCATCTGATCTTTGCAAGCAGTCATGACAGTCTTGTTAACGACTATAGATTTTTTCTCTCTCGGTAGGAAAGTCATCAAACAGAAAGGGAAAGGCCAAGTCTCATCGAGGTCTGCTCCTTAGAGGTCACTCATAATCACAGAATAGAAACCTTTCAAAGCTCTCTTCCTTTCTCCACTATATATCCAAGCTGGTTAGTTATCACATATGTTGCCATATAGGCTGGATTTCTGTTTAAAAGGAATGGTCTTTTAAAGCAAGATCCCTAGAGGAAAAGCTGAAAGTATTCTAGTCTTTTGATCTTGGCATGCTTCCTCACTCTGAGGAAGACACCATCTTCTGATGGGGTTACAGAATGCTTGAAGCAGAATTTCTACCAAGGCTGGTAGAAAATAGCATGAATCATACCAGACACTATTTACAAAACTTGGGAGCATATTACACATGTATTGCACTTTCTTACACTTTGGTTCTCATAGAAATGTTCATTGGAAGGGACTTCTGAAGGTTATCAAATCAAATCTCCTACCTGAAGCAGGACTAGTCCTAGTATAAATGAAATCAGGTGTGGTTTCTTCTAGCCATGTCTGAAAACCTCTATGGACAGATATATACAGCCACATTGTCAGCCTGTTCCCATGCTGCAGTAAGATTTTCCTGACATCCAATCTGTACTTCTCAAAGTGCAGCTCATGGGCACTGCTGATTGTTCTGGCATTTGCCAATACTAGGATCCATTTTGGAGGGAGTTTGGATCCTTTATCTTTATAGTGCTCTCCCAAGCAAGTAGGGATACCACTCCACATCCTTTTCTACACTTTTCTCCTTATCTCCAAATGAAAAGATCCCAGCCCCCTCAACCCTTGCTCTCTGTTCAGGTGCTCTACGGCCCCTCACAGCACTCTGCTGGACACCTTCCAATATCTCAACAACATTTTTGGACCCACCACTGGACATGGACTCTAAATGCTCTCTCTGAGACCAGAGTGTCCTGGACAGTTCTTCTGGACTTTTTAAAAGACAGGCATAAAAATAGCCTCTTCTCTATTCCAAATCATTGTGAAAACACCCCAACAGCTACATAATAATATATCTTTATAAACACATGTATCTGACTATATTATTTAGATCAGAGATGCTCTGCACTGTTTCACAGCCTTTTAGTAAATGAACAATTTTTTTCTCCCCCCTTAGACTCCAGAGACTGAAGCATTTGACAGGAGACAGAAATATTATCAAATCTCAAGTATTATCAAATATGTACGAGAGAGTTGGTAGGGTAGCTGCCTGCATTTCTTTCCAAGACCTAACTTGATCTTGTCTCAGGTATTTCTTTGTCTACTAGGGATGTCAAATATCACATCGTTTGTGATGAAAATTTCACTATTTTAGGAAGTTACTTTTTTTCTTTGTTGTGGTAAAGACAACAGACATCACCTATTCCTGACTAGGCTAATGAAAATAGCTTCATTGCTTTTATATAAAGTTAGAGAGGGCTTACTGTGAGCATTTGTACTGCTGACAAACAGTTTCCCTGCATGCCGCAAGGTTCAGCTTCAGATCTCTGTCTGTTCTGAGGGGGTCATGTGTGTCATAGTTTTCTGGATGATAGCATAGGCAGGATGGAAGACAGGAAAAAGATTATGTAAAAAATAAATCACAGTGAAATATGAAAAAAATGTCATGTTCTCACTGAACACTAGGAAAAAGTATTTCCTTGAGAAAGAGTAGGCAAAAGAAAATAATCTCATTTACGGAGAGCAGGACAATACAGTGTTCCCATGAGGATTTTTACAGAACCGGTAGCATTCTTTGCAGCTTAGAAAGAAGGAAGAATAAAGCTATCCCCCCTGACTCAGTCCTTGCTGGTGTCTCTTCAGTGCTGCATGGTTTGCAGTAAGCAGATCAACCAAACCTTGCAAATTAAAAATTCATGGTAAAATATTTTTCATGATCTAACACTGAAAGAAAAGGACATTACTGGTGAAATGCTTGAATTGGGCACTATACAACATAAGGTGTTCCTCTTTCACACTTTAGAACATAGCAGAAGTTCTGATAATGTTTTAAAAAGGTTAAGAAAACCCAAGAACCTCAATTCCTTCCTTCTACCACCCAGTATATTGCAGGTTCAAGTCTTGTCATAAAGCATACATAATATTTTCATATGTATAACAACAAGACATGAAAGATGGTAATACAGACAATAAATCCTGTGGTGGCTTGTTGGCTTGGATAACTCTTACAAATACAGTGTTACAGATGGGCAGGAAAGGGAGCCCAGGGGAGCAAGCTATAAGATGTCAGGGAGAAGAGTTTTCCTGGTAAATAAACTTCTGTTTGTATCAGCTCTACCTGCATAGTCACAGTTGCTGGATCACCACCCTGTTGTTTCCACTGTGCATTTAGATGCGTAGAAACACAGCACACATTTTGCCAAGGAGCACAGAGACTTGCATTTCTGATTGAATTTTCTGGAGAAGCACCTATGAAGAAAGAGGCTGCAGTTTTCATAAACCATCACAAACATCTCAGTACTCCAGATGTCTTCATACATAATCTATTTAGTAAACTACTCAATATGTTAAAAATGCAGGAACTGATCTAGCCTGAGAACTGATGAATAGTGCATTACTGCTAAGTAACACAGAGGAAAAGAATTACATTATAGTTTCTTTTAGGTCTTTCCCGCCCCTAAATTTGCATGTTCTTTCTTCTGTTCCATGCACTGAGGCATAGAGATTACAATAACTTTTTGCTTATCTTTTCAGAAAACAATCTTCAGTAGCTACAGCAAAATATATGAAAGAAACAGAGGTTTAAATGTGCAACTGAAACAAAAGCATTCTGAAGTGAAGATATCTTTTGGATATTAAAAATATGATTTGAAGTAAAAATTTCTCAGAATGTATCACTATCTAAGGTTAGAAAGGTATATGGTGTGCTTACAGTGTGCTTAAGTGTTTTGTCTTTTATCCCCCATACTTATTCCTATTAAGGTCGTTGGTCAAGAGTGATAATAAAGATCTGGTGATGCATTTCTCTGTTCCACAAGTGAAATTCTGAGTCTTCTAAAAACTAAGCTAAAGATATGATTGGTTTCAGGGATTGTATCTGTGCTGTAGGGTGTAACCTACTCTATGCAATACTCTCCACAATATTCACCCTGGTATGTCCTAAGGACCCATGGCCCTCACTCTGAGGTAGCCCAGCTGTGTAACATTGGCTTGGACTTCTAAGGAAATTGTTAAGACATGACGAAACTGTGTGACTCTGCAGAGCCATAAGAAAAGTAAAATGTCAAAGAGCTAGGTTTGGTAAGAAAAAGATTATGAGTAGCTCAAAAATAAGAGTAGAAATACTAGAATGCGAAGGTATGGAATGCTAAAGGGCAGAACACAGAGGTAGTGGAAGATGGCAACCCAGCAGCACCAAGGATTTTTTTCTGGGGCACGTGGAGCCTTTCCATGCTCCTGACTGATACCTGCTTGACCAGCAGAAGCCCCTGGGAGTCCTATTGGAAGTAGTGAGCATACTAAGCCTAGTCACTCATTAAATCTCAGCTGTCTTTTGTTCACATTTGGTAATCATTCCTGTTTTCATTAAAGCTGTATATATTCTACCTGCAGAATCCTTTTGTGTGAGGTAAAGTTGTTTGAATAAAATGACCCAAGGAAGGAGATTTGTAACAACATGAATATTCTCAGTATTCACTATGGTCATGCTCCTTAGCTGTCCTATTCATCCTGTCTGAAAATGGAGCAGGGAAATCATTATTCAGCTGAAACAAGTGCCTGAACCCAGAAATGCTAATCTATTCCTTCAGGTTAGACATAGCCTATGGCAAATCATAGCAGTGTCATGTACCAACAGCCTCTCCATCCTGAGATACCTCCTACAATTGCTTGCTGGTGAAACAGTTTCACCCTTACAAATTGCAGGCAACGAATCCTCTGCTGTGATTAGAATGGTTATGATCTCAGCCACAGTAAAGTTATGAGATACTTAACTTGGATAGGATGTTTGGTAATAATCTATATTTTAATATTATCATCTGTAATGGTAACGTATTCTTTTAATGTTCCATCTTGACAAGTGGATTCCTCTTTCCTGGTGCTTTCTCTGCCATTAACTGTGAATGAACTATTAAAACTTTTGGAATGTGTTCCATTAATGCACATTCATTATTCAACAGATAAGATTCATTGCCTACTTTTCAAAGAGCAATGAGACAAAATAACTACTAAACAGAATTAGAAAAGCTTAAAGTTTTAAAGTTCAGGTCCTAAGTGGCTTTTAGAAGGCCCACGAAGCTGGCCTTACCTAATCATTTTTGAAATTAAATGAAACATAAGCAACTTGAACATAATCCATGCTAGAGGGAAAAGTTTAAATGAAAAGAGATCAGAGCCTTCTCAGGGTGTCACTAAAAGTCCTTTCAAACAAATAGTCAGGAAAGATATGGAAGCAACTTACTGTATATCTGATAATTGTTTAAACACACACAGAAAAGCATTTAGTCTCTCTAGTATACTTGCCTGAATTTCTGGCCATGAAATAGGTTACAACAGACTCAATATTCTAGGGGCAGACAGGGGTCTAGCAGAGCACTGTGCAAAACATGCACAATAAACTTTAGCCTTTAGTGACAGAAGACAACTTGTAAGCAGTCTTTACCACCATTCCTACTCCACTTTATAAATTGCCCTCTGGGAGCTCTACTAACTTAGATTTTTTAAACCCTTGAGAAATACAAAATGTCAACTACTGGCACATATCAAAAACTGATGACAGCCAAACACATTTCCAAAAGAAATTATATGAAATAATGAACTATTTTAAAAATGTCTGAATTTCCTATGTGGAGACCAGTATTACCCATGACTTCTACCATTAATTTTCTTATTGTGCCTAGTTTGTGTTTCATATACCATAGTTGACTGTCACGAAGAATGCAGTGCTTTAAATGATTCTGTTTTCAAAATTGTCTGTAGTAGCAATTTTATGATCTATAACTACATACAGTTGGTCTTTTTATATAGTATCTGAACATCCCTACAACTTAATTCTTCTATTGCTTAGGCTAGAAGTTATCAGCTGTTCTGTAAAACACAGTCAGTGTCTGTTCTCAGTAATGACAGACGCAGTCCGTTTGGTACTTGGAAAAATCAAGCTGTGACCTGTAGAGCTTATAAACTTTTCTCCATCTCTGATAGAGCTGTGATGGTTTTGAAGCTACTTACTCACTTTAGTAACTCCCTTATTTCAGTATCATTACTGTCTAGTGGTTTTACAGAAATCACAGAAGGTACTGACTTGTGACCTGTAAGGCTGTAGCTAATGCCATTAGTGCTATAGATAAAATGATTCAGAGCTACAACCTGTTCTGGTAGCAGCTGTTTCAGTAAAAGAGATGTGAAAACTCCAGCAATCCTCATACTTCATTTCAAATTGCAGCAGGAGAATGTGAGTTTGCAAGAAAAAAATGAAACATTGAAATTGCTGTAGGGGAAGATTTACTCTTGCTTGAATTTTGATAAGCAGCTCAAAAAAGTAGTATAAAAAAGCTGATTCTCTACCAATCTGAAACACTTAATGAATTCATAGATTCAGAATATGGAAAGTCTCTGTAGTGCTGTTTGAAAAAATTGAGAATCCTGGAAAGAGTTAAGACCCCAGAAAAGTTTTTCTTATTTATAGAGTCATTATGCTCTATAGTGGCAGCTTAATAGATTTAGCATCATCAAACAGATATTACCTAGCAATTTCTCTTTAAAAAACTCTTAATTCCAGTGCTTTTTACACTTGTCATGGAGTGTCCACATACTCTTGAAAAACAGTTACTGAAGCTCAGTCTTATACAGCCAACTTTAAGGTCTGGTAACTGATGGAGAGTCAACTCATAAATAGAATCCTAGAATAGTTTAGGTTGGAAAAGGCCCTTAAGACCATGGAGTCCAACAGTTAACCTAGCACTGCCAAGTCCACCACTAACCCGTATCTCAAAGTGTCATATCTACACATCTTTTATATACCTCTAGGGATGGTGACTCCACCACTTTACCGGGCTGCTTGCTCCAGTGCTTGAGAATCCTTTTGGTGAAGAAACATTTCCTAATATCCAATCTGAACCTCCCCTGGCACAACTTCCTCTTGTCCTGTCACTTGTTACTTGGGAGATGAGGCCAACCCCCACCTTGCTGCAACCTCCTTTTGGGTAGTTGTAGAGAGCAATGATTCCCTGTCAGATTCCTTTTCTCCAGGCTAAACAACCTCAGTTCCCTCAGGGGATCCTCATCAGACTTGTGCTATAAATCCTTCACCAGTTTCATTGCGCTTCTCTGAACACACACCAGCACCTCAATGTCTTTCTTGTAGTGTGGGGCCCAGAACTGAACCCAGTATTCAAGGTGTGGAATCACCAGCACTGAATACAGGACAAACACTGCCCTAGTCCTGCCAGCCATGCTATTGCTGATACAAGCCAGGGTGATCTTGGCCTTCTTGGCCACCTGGGTACACTGCTGGCTCATATTCAGCTGGCTGTCAAATACCACCCTTGTAAATAAAGGGAATAAAAATAAAAGGGAAACCAATATATTTCCACACATCATTGTTGTCAAAACCCTGTCATATCCAATAGATCAGATAACAGATAATATTCCGGCTTGGTGAGGAGTAAATCATAGTGTGATATACTGCCTACTGAAGTAATGTGAGAGACTTTACTGACTTTCACAGCCTCTAGGTCAGTACCTTATTTAACAGCTCAATAGCTATCTAAATAGTATAATGACAAATATACTTGAATCATAACTAGAAAATATTACCAAAAGAGATTGCAAGCTTAAGTTAGATAGATGAACCTTCTCTTATATTTGAAAACTGCCCAATTTTTAAATTAGTGTTCATTTTATCAAACTGAAGTTCCTTTTGAATGGCTAATATTTGGATATAAGGCCAGGAAAAATTGTGTAGCTATTGTTTTTTCATACCTGGATATCTACCTGAAAGTTATTGCTGCATGTTTGTACAACTGGGACAGGAAACAACCCAAACAAATAAGGCATAAAATTAATGATTAATACAGTCAAAAGAACACTAACAAGGAAAAAAAATACTAAACAGATGGTTATTCTTTTCTATTGAATAGCTGCTAAAGATATTGTCCAGCGAAAGTCACTCCAAAGAATTAACCAATCAAACGTTGTTTTATGTAACTAGGTAATTTAATTTTCAAACTTTTTGTTAACTATGTGTTCCCCCAACAACATTTTAGTTGGCTAAATAACTATTCTTATAACTTCTACATCAAGATCATTAAAACACTTCTATTGGCACAACCTAGCCTTGCATTCTGCTTACCAAAATACCCTTGTGGCAAAGTAATCACATCTCTTTTCTCCCTTCCTCAGAAAATTCTATTAGTCTGCCTTGATTATCCTACCTGTAGTATGCATACTGAGTAGTCCAAGTAACTAGACTTCACACCCTTAGAATGGCTGACCATATATATCCTTTCAGCTTTGCTGATAACACTTGGTGTCACTTTCAAAGGCTGAATTAAATCAGATGTCTGTCAGACTTCCACAGATAATGTATCTGAACTATCTCTTACCTTTGAAGAACAAACAATAATTCTCAGCTAATTACTCTCTGTTCTAACACCTCTGAATCACAACTAATGGCAAATGAATTTATGGAAAAATACAGGATTTAAGGGACAGAATATTTCTTCCCATGCAGGCAGCCAGTGCCACTTAAAATGCCTAGGGTATCCTACCTGGCATGCAGCTGCTGCTGCAGAAGGGCTTAAGTCTCCCATATGTTGTATGTCATATCTGCCAGCTCCCTGTAGATGTCTTAGTCACTCGAGGGAATCTAAAATGTCACTGGGTATCTCAGTTTAGCCAGTAATTTAGAAATCAGAAAAAAACCAAAAAAGTGGTCAAAACACCTTTCTAATTTAATGCTTACATTTCTGACCATCAACTAGATTTTAATACTAAACTTTAGAATTTCTATACATTTTCAGAGTGCCTTGTGAGGTACTGGTTGTGAAATCTATCCGAACTAATGTTATTGTCTGTTTAATTGTACACATGGTATTTTGAAACTATATGCACTGACATTTCATGATGCAATAACTCCAAAAACCCCAACATGTTCTAGGGTTTAGCTTCTGTTATTCTGGCAGAGCAATGACTGAAAGGTATAATAAAAATGATTTCAAATTCTAAGGAAGCAGAGCTGGTTTCTAGTAAGATACATCAGAAATCCATCCAATCCCTAAGGTATAATTGCAGTCTAGAAATATGGATGGAAACAATAAATTTATGTACAGATACATAGGATGTATTTCCCCACTTCCTATTTTCTGCAGTGAGGCTTATACTTAAATAGAGGTAATATTAATCTCACTGAAATCAATCTTCTTGTATGGAAACATAATATAGCACAAGTGAACTGGGACATCGGGCAGTGTCTTCATCTGAAGAATGATTAAACAGGCTAGGTCTCATCCATGCAAGAGAGAAAGGTGAAAAATGTGAACATGATAAAAGGTCATTCCAAACCCAAGAAAAATCCAAAGGAACTTGCAAGAAACTTGACATGGCAGCAGCAATCTTTCTGGAGTCACAACTCCATATACTACCAAATCTGTGTGGCAGGGACACCATGTTTACAAGACTCTCAAGGACCACTCAAGTGCCATTCCTTGTTGCTGCTGCTGCCCCTGAAAGCTTGTGTGGAATTGTACCGTAACACAAAGGTCTCATAGTCTCAAGCACAACTATTTCCAAACTACTTTTGTATTTGTTTTTGTCTACCAGCCAATATGGGTTGCTGTGTGGAGTACACACATTTGATGAGAGAACTCAAATTCTCATTCAGTTGGATGAAACAATATGGATAAATAAAATGGGCTTTGCTGTGTTATGACTGCATACATTCCGGTTACAGGCCAGTCAGAAAGGAGATTTTCTTCCTTACCCTTGTCACCCTGGTAAGTCTCCCAAACCAAACTTTTATATCTCCCTTCCTACATTCACACCTGGTGTGGGTTTTTTTTTATTTTCTTCATTTTGTTTAATGTTTTTGTTGTCAATAGAAGCAAGAATATAATTTAGTTCATATGAACAGCCTATTTCCACCTCACCAAACAAATGATGCCCAATCACTGTTTGAGAATCCTCAGATTAAGACCCATACAGTCAACATCAACGACATACCATAAGTAAAGCATATCCTGTACATTTTTGGCATTATAAGATTGGTTATGACAAGCAAGTTCATGACATGATGGGTTCAGTGACGTAAAAGTTTTATTCATGCCTTCCTAAAATAAAAATTCTGCATCCAAAATTCAATTTGAAGCTTTCTGTTTTGAGAGAAAAACACAAAAGTTTCATTCATCAATAAATAGAAGGGAGACATTTACCAGAAGTATTTTCCATTATTTCCCACTATAACTGGAAGAACCTCTTTTGTTTAATAGCAGCTACAGATTTTTGCCAGCAACATATGTAAATGGGGCTTTCTTTTGGGTAATCTAGCAGCATGTAGGGCTTCAAGGCATACAGCTTCCCTCCTGTCATTCCCCATGATGATTTTCACCTAAAACTATTTAGTTAACTGACATACAAATAGCTCTTTCTGCTTTAAGAGTATCTATTAGAACACTTGTAAAACAATTATAGGAAAAGCTGTTTCATGCCCTGAAGTTTGCTCAATAGCAAGTTATTGCCTGCTCCCAGGTCATCTGTGAGACAACACTTGGTCTGCCCCAACAGAAAGATAACAAAGTTGTTAACAGGGAAGAAATTGCTCCTTCTCCAGTCATGAGAGAGATTTCAGAGGGGGACGTGAGCTGAAAGCTCATTTTTGCTGAAGACAGAAGAGTCTTTGCTTTGACGTCAGTGTTGATCAAGAGTGAAGGGGCACTAACCAATTCTGATTAAGCCTCAAGTTCTTTACAGGCTCTGAATAAATCAAAGGAAAAAGCATTTGATGCTGTAAACTTGCTCAGGAAGTTTAATCATGGGCTATTCACAGTAGCTTCAGGAACATACCGCTTCCCAGCTACCTGTATTTGCTATACCTCCTACATCTAAAACCACATCCAGACCTACTGCAAGTAACTGTCATCTTCTCCATCTGAATCCCACCAGGTTCTGCTGGTCCCCCTCCCACATCAATGTGGTATGCTCAGCCTGCTGAGGACTGCTGGCTGTGAATGCCACAGCAATCCAAGAGAAGTGGAATTGTCACAGAAGCCAGCTCCTTGGGCTTGTTGTTCTACACCAAGGCAGTACACCTCCAGCAGTCATGAACCTCAATACAAGCGCTTCCCTTGCAACACCATGAAGTCAGACCTTAAGACCAGCAGCATTTCTCAGAGTTTTTTAGTTCATTTCTTGCCCAAACACACCACAAAGAAAGAGGCCCCGTGTCACAGAGGATCCAAAATTCATTGACGAAAGGGGTTAAGGTTCTATGTTCAAGCAAGAGTATTCTATCATGCCCACACGTCTTGGAGCAGTAATTAACATGGTTGTGGCTTGTTGCCCACTAAAGTCCAACATAGCTCCTATGCATACTTGCTTAAAGCTGCTTTACTCAAGTCAGGGCATTAAACCAAGCTCACCTCCTAAGTTCTTAATTTTCTTTTCACAGGCAAGGGGCAGAAGGAAGAGGATGAGTACCACAGCTTTCTGCCCTGGAAAAAAATAACGTAAAAGTTCTCTGCCTTTCATTTTATCATCCATCAGGGTAAGGCTAATGAGGTTGCTGAAGAGATGCTACCCAGAGCAGCTGCAACTGAGAGACTACAACCCTAGAGATCCAGCCAGGCAGTCATGAGAACCTTCTTCCACATGGGCCTAAAATCTCTGAATATATTTGCATATCTCTCCTCATCACATCAACAGCTCCAGCTGAGATTCTCTCCCTCTGGATGATTTCACAGGAATTAGTAAATTTCCCTGTGCCTGCAGATACAGATATGCATAAGTCAATTGCTATTTGATGTTGGTTGCAAAAAAGGTGTCTGCAACTGAATTGCTGGAGGCTCTCAAGTTTTGAGTATGTTTGGCCCATGTGTTGTTAAAACTGGCTATCTGCAAGCCAAACTTGAAATCTGGGTGGAGGTCAGAGGCAGTGGGTTGCAGCTACACCTATTTGGATCTAACATTACACTGCTCTTGGATTTCAGCAAATAAATACATGTAGTACTGTCCCAACCATGCTGTCTGCAACTTGCAGGTGACTGACTTGCATATATTCCCACTATGTTTCATTGCAAAGACAATTATGCTCTTTTACTCTGAGCTGGAGGAAAGCCCATGCTACAAAACCTGCGCCTGCATCTTGTGGAAGCTAATAGAGCTAAGGGTTCATGCTTCTTAGCCTTGAAACCCCTGTGGTATCAGCTATGAGAGGAGCTACTCCATTCATAGAATCATAGAATAGTTAGGGTTGAAAAGGACCTTAAGATCATCTAGTTCCAATCCCCCTGCCATAAGCAGGGACACCCTACTCTAAACCATGTCACCCAATGCTTCATCCAACCTGGCCTTGAACACTGCCAGGGATGAAGCACTCACAACCTCCCTGGGCAACCCATACCAGCATCTCTGAGGATGTAAGTATGGCTGTGTCTCCATCCAGAACCCAGGACTAGACAAAGCAGCTGAAATGGTGGTCTTGGCGGTTTGCTGAAACATCCAATGCCCAGAGAAACCTACTGCTGAGATTTCTTCTTCATCCACAGGAGCCAGCAAAACAACAGAACTTCTCTTGTGTTTCAGTACCCTGTAGTTTTTGACAGACATGCTGCTTATAATTGGTAATATAATGCATAAAATAACATTCCATTTGCAGCTTTCAACAATTTTATTATCCTCACAAGACAGCTGAAAATATCCAGATGGGGAAGATAAGGTTATTCTGCCCATGGACAGCTATCAAATTGATGGGTATGGCAGAGACAGTAACCATGTCTGCTAATTCACAAGCATTATCCTCTGTTAGGGATCATGATGCCTTCTAAGCTAGAGTGGTGTTATTAGAATTAGAGGTGTGTAACAGGAATAAATGATAACCTATCTATGTAATACGGCTGAAAATCAGTGTGATTGGAAGCCTTTATTCTCAGGTGAGGACCATTAGTGAAGTCCTATTTACTGCAGGGAGAGCTTGATGAAAGAAATCACCCAAGGATTCAGTCCTTGCTCATTAATTTTGCCTTTTAATTTAATCCGTAAATTGCTTTAATTTTTAATTTTTAACATAATTTCCTTTATTGTTGTTGAGATGATGAATTACATGTTACCAATCCTTACCTGTTGCAAGGGCTAATGTTCCTGGGTTTAGTCCTTAATAAAATTATTTGATGATAACATAATTGTTCATGGAGTCACCATCTATTAAGTACTTAGTGCTTTTAAAAAAGATCTTCTTTAACTTAGTATACAGGAAACAGCCAGGTTATGAGGTGTCTTTCTAATTAAAATTACATTTACTCTTAAAGCTAACAGTCTGAATTCTGATCTAAGTCAGAACCTTTTCATGGTAGCTTATGTACTGAGCCAAGTCCTGCCCTTCTCCATCAGCAAAAATGTATGAGCAGGATTCCTGTATCTCCTTCAGATACCATGAATTGTATTTTTGCTGGGATTAGTGCTAGAGGTTGCTCTCTTTCCCCTTGCCCTGTAAGTTACTGGAGTCTATTTCCATGGTTAACTTCACACAATATTAACATATACATCTGTATTACTCCTTCTGCTCCCCAACATCGTAAGTATCAGAGACCTGCTGCAGCCAGGAAGGACCCAAGTAACCTGTTAAGTAAATGCTTGTGACGTGCTGAAGAAACAGCAGTGAGGGTTTAGAGTTCATTTTGGGTTTCTGGAGCTTCCTGCAATAATGATACTGTGTTAGCTCAACAAGTGGATTTGCGGTGGACTCCAAGTGGATATTTTGCCACTGTTTATGTGTGATAACTGAAGTGCATTAAACCTGTAGTTCCCATTATGTTCTATCAATTATCTTCAGTTCCAAGGGACCTTGTGTAAAACATGATGAAAAACATGATACCCTGGCTGCATTTGGTGGTATTAAATAAAATACTTTAATAAAACTTGCCTATTTGTCTAAATTCAGTGATATTTCACCCCTTGATTAAAATACATAAGTACTCTATTCCCACTAAATGAAGAAAACTTGGATGGGTCTTGTGTGATGTAAATCAGAGCTGCAAAAGCATTTTTCCACCATTGAGTCTCAGGCTATCAACCTTTACCTGATCTTATTTCATACAATCTGAAGGAAGGAAAAATTTAAAGAAAACATTTTTCAGTTGTGGGGTTAGAGGGACAATGGGCTGATTCATGATAATTTGTGCATCCTTTTGTGCATTGTCTTCAATGTATGACTTCTCTTATGACTTTTAATTTTCTGATTATTTTTCACCCATGCTTGTAAACTGTTTTTACAAAGTCCTAATTCCACTGACCTACTCCACTACTCATGTATTCCAAAGAATGTAAGAAATATTTCTGACTGATAGAAAAACGTTATACCTGGGAGTGATACCTGTAGTTCCCTCTGTTTGTTTTCAGTGTGAAAGACATTTCCTGTCTGCTTGTTGCTGTAGTTCCCACTTGATATTTGAAACAGTTGCAGATAGACAAAAATCATAGACATTTGAACTTTTTTAAGAAGAGAGACTAATTTTATACAAACTACAGAAACATTAGCCTCTCTAGTACAGAGGACCAGCCACTTATTTTGAATGCATGGCATTATCTTGTGGAAGTATTCTATACCATCAGATACGATATATTGTTTCCTTAAATATTTTCAATTAATATACTGAAAAATATTGCTGCAGGGATTGTGGCTGTAATTCTTTACCAAGGAAGAAAAAGCATAAAATGAAACCGAGTACTTGTTCTTGATAATTTTCCTGCTTTAGGCTGCTAATTTTTGCTACGTACATTTCTTATTACTTGTTTTAAAAACAATAGAATCACAAAAAGAAAAAATCATTCTTGTCATTTGTGTTCCTTTCAATCATGTTTCTGCTTAATCCCTCTTTCCCTGACCAGCCGTCCCACTTCATTCATGAAAAGGTGTTCAGCTGCTGACAGGAATCAACAATGTGTTGCGTTGCTAGGGCAGCTCTGTGCAGCTCTGCCCTGCTCTCTTTTTCTAAAGACAGCTGAGTGCTGATAACAAAATCCATTGCCTGTTGTTATTTTAAATGTTATTCATGATAACTACATTCTGAATATTTATATTTGTATTTTGAATGTTTCTTCCTTTGCTTTAATTGCCAAAAAAATGACCATTTGCCTTTTGCTTCTCTCATGCTGGCTTAATTAAGCTTCTGTTAAAGGATGAATCTGGATCTGAGCAGAAAATCAGCCAATGAACTGGAACAAGTAACTGTGCTGAGTTTTCTGGCAAGAGAACCTAGATTTTACCAAAAGAAGTTATTCTGCATTTAATCACTAACTTGTCATATGTTGAAATGCCAGTCAATAAACTGTCTCTTTATGTTCTGTAGAAACTGCACAATATTTCTGTGTATAATGGGATTCATCCTGCTGAGACGAATCTGCAATGTTACTGTTGGAGGCTCATGGAAGGTGAAACTTATCCAGCGTTGATCTGTAGTGCTAAAGTAGTCTCAGCGTTGACAGAGGAGGTTATCTTTCACAAAGGCAAAGGTGAAGTGAGTTCCTTCAACCTAAATAAATTCATGTGATACTGTGCAGACCTCCTCCCCTTCCTGTTGCTAAACATGAATAAATATTCCCTTATAGGGTGACTGTATCACCTGCTTCATAATGAATGACTTCCTTACTCCAAGTCACCTAGTATGTAAGTCTAGGAGAACAGATTTTACTTATGGCATGGTTTTAGTTTGTTGGAAGTATAAATAATTGTAGTAATATATTGAATGAACCTTTTAGCTACAGTCAACAAAAACAATCACGGGAAAAAATATAAGAGCAGCAGAAAATAAATATTATTTGACAGCATTGAAAATGCTTAAGAATTTTGAAAAGTGATAACCCAGCGCTGAATGATATTAAACTCATTTGACTGAGATTTTTTTCTCTAACCAACCTACACAATTAGTTACCATTTAGTAAAAAATTGTCTTATGTTTATGATGCTTCATGTCTTCTTCTACTGTATTATACACAAGTATCAAATTTGTTCCCAGAGATTTTAAATCAGCATTTTTATTGTTATCTTTTATTCCAGCCTATCTTTTGATCATGACATTTCTGGGGTGACAAGGGCTGCGGTTACCGTTCCATACTGTCTTCAAGAACTGACAGTTTCTCTTCAGTAGCAGTTGGCAGCTTTATGTTTTGAAAACCAGAAAGATCAGAAGTAGGGTGGTGAGATGCTGGAATGGGTTGCCCTGGGAGGTTGTGAGTGCTCCATCCCTGGCAGTGTGCAAGGCCAGGTTGGATGAAGCCTTGGATGACATGGTTTTGTGTGAGGTGTCCCTGCTTATGGCAGGGGAGTTGGAACTAGATGATCTTAAGGTCCTTTCCAACCCTAACTATTCTATGATTCTACATGTTTAAGTGACTTAGGCCAAGCATCTTAGACATATCTCACTTCTAGTGGTCTGGTTTGGTGAATGCAGGTACTATAGTTTTGCTGACACTCATTGGCTAGAGGAGGTAAAAATATCTTGGTTTTCCAGCTCCATTTTGTCTGATATAAAATAAGATTTCATCAAAATTAATAGATTTCCGCAATCACCAAGGACTGTTGTGCTAAGAGGAGGCAATCACAGTCTTTTCTGCTGGAGATGGGTTGCTTTCCATTAGTTATTGAATATGCATTGGGGCAGATTTGAAAAAAAAAAAAAAAGAACAAACAAAAAACCCAGGAGACAATGCAGAGAAGAGATTAAGTCTGTAGACCACAGAATCATGTTCAAGCTTCTGACCAGATAAATCTCTGAGTATTTGCACAAAACCACCAATAGAAGCAACAGAGAGCATGTACTCTCACTGGTCCAAAAGTGTAGGCATAGACATTCTGCTGGCTCATGGGGGACCTACAGCTAGTCTTGAGGCAAAGTTAAGCGTAAGTATTTACATTTAATTTGCTGTTATTTCTAAAGAATCCAGGTTGTCAACAGTCTCTGGTACACTATTATTTGCAGCCTTGAAATGGTAGCTAAGAAGTAATTTATACAGAGGAAAATTTAAAAAAATATGTGAAAGAAATTACTATTTTATTTTTTTTTTTTTTTAAGTACAGTCCATAGCCAGTCTTTGCTCTTCTTACGAGGTTTGGTTTTTTTATGCAGTTGAAACATTAATGCTACCTGGCTTTGAAAGACAACAGTTATAGCCTCGTGCTTAAAGAAAGATGACTTTCTGAAAAGTTACTGTAACAAGAACTTCTCAATTGTCACCATAATGCCTGGATTTACAGAGAAATAGCTGACAGCAAATCTCTCTCTTTTTTTGGCACTACGTTTTTAATCCCATATTTGCAGATAAATATAAAAAATATATGTTTTGTACATAAAAGGAGCTCAAGCACTATGTAACTCTATTCTGTAAATAATTTGGATTGAAATTTGGACAATAGATGGAAATTTGCAGAATATCTTGCCCATAAAAGCATCACAGTTACAGTCTGGCTCTGAAGAAAGAAAGAGATCCAGAGAGTAAAACCACAGTTAATATATCTCCAGGAGCACACAGTCACAAAATGTGAAGGTTGGGATAAGTATTTTGCTATTGCTCTTTAGGTGACTCACCTAGAAGCAGTTTGGTACAAACCCAATTACAACATAAAACGTGTATATATGCAGCTTTGTGTATAAGTTATTAGGCACCACTAGAAGTGATTCAGAAGGAAGTTCCTTTGGTGTGTCTTATTTATGGTCTTACTGCAAACAGCATGCCTCATGAATAAGTCATGAAGCTGTATTGCAAAGCTGTTTTCAGCATTTGTTTAGTGAGATTACTTCAACTATATATGCCCATGCATATGCCATTGCAGGAACACTAATACAGCATTAAGCTTACCAAAGCCAAGAGAAAAGCAAACATGCTAAGCAAACATAAAAATTCAAGAGTATCTGTTGGAATGACAGTATTTGAGTAAAGATTTTTGACCTTTTATGTTTCTGAACCACTAGTATTCTTTCCACCTAGATTTACTGAGTGTTCTGTCACTATTCCTTGTGCAATATCATAATTTACTGTCAGAAGACTCTATTTCTCTCGTAGGTGAAATCCCTGGCATTGCAAGTGAAATCATGGCAGGTGAAATCCCTGCCATGCTGTATGATCCTGTGACTTCATATATAAGAGGTAAAAATCTGAGTCTTGTGAAGTCAAGGGAGAAATTCTGGTTGATTTCAGGGGGATCCAAAGAGCAAATGTGGCACTGTTTGCTCTAGCAAAGCATACATTGTCAGAACAGCTATGGTAATTGGATATGCTAAGTTGTACTTATGTTTAAGCACCTACTATATCTTCATGTATATTTCAGTACCTCTTCTGACTCCCTTGTTTGAACTCTACACTGCCTACTTTGAGGATGTGTCTGCAAACATATTTCTAGTTTCTCATGTGATAAGGGGTTGTAGAACCACAGCTGTTTGAGACATGACAACTGCATTGCAGCAAAGAAATTACTATGATATCTCATGCATTTTAAAGAATATTAACCAAATTGTTTTACTTGTTAGACTGCACATTTTAAATAATAATAAAAAAAATCCACTAAAAATTGAAGGTATGGAAGATCTGGACAATATTTTCCACTGGACAATATTTTTCCATTTAGAGTAAATTTAACAAAAAATTCTGGACAGAGAGTAGGAATTTTTTTTAAAAGTCTTGGAACTTTCTGTTTCAAATTTATTGAAACAATTTTATTCATTTTGGAGATGTGTTATTTTGAAATGAATCTATGTTAAACACAAAAAAATAGAAAAATATGCAACTAAAATTAAAACAATATGTTCAGAATGAAATCTTTTCCTTTTAAGCTCAATATATTTTGGGTCAACTTGAAACATTTCTTTTTCTTGATATTTTTTCATATTTCTGAGAGAAAAACACCCCATAGTTTGTTTTGTCTTCTTGGAGAAGGCGATCACATCTCACACTTTCCTGTGAGTTTTAATTGTTCATCCCTATGTTTCTTTAAAAAAAAATGCTTCATCTGCTGCTATGGCTCAGCAACTGAATTGAGATCTGATTATTTCTAATTGTGATGCAGCACCTCTGGCTAGCACAAAAGCAATCAGTGAAACAGGCGTGTGAATGCCATGGAAACACAATTTTCCTGAACCATGAAAAATACAGAGTTCCTCATAAGACTCGCAGTTCTTCACAATATCTTCATAACTATTTAATACTATATCTCACTTTTAAAAGTTTACTAGATATTTTTCACAGGCTACTCATAAGACATCTTCCCCCATGGTAAAGTGGTTGCTCTGGGACAGATAGGAGCAGATTTGCTGTAGCATTTGCTGTAGGTGGATGAAGAGTTCAGATCCTGAAAGAGAGGACTTAAATAAAATAGACATTCACTAGGGTGCCAGACAAATGTCTCTGTTACTGTAAAAAACACCTCTGTGTATCAGAGGTAATTCTGAGTTAATTCTACTCCTGCACCACTGAAGCTGAAGCAGAATGTTTTATTTTATTTCCCCATGCTGTAAATCGTGGTTTAAGCAATAATTGCCTGCTTTCAACTTCACCAAAAAAAATCCTTGACTCGCTTATTGAATAGGTTTCATTGCATAGAGATGTGATGGAGAGTAGACATGGCAGAGAATCAGCAATTTCATGACATCTTGAAGATGTGAAAGATAAGAAATAATAGAAGGGTCCACATATATTATCATAGAATCATAGAACATATAAGGTTGGAAAGGACATTAAGATCATCTTGTTCCACCCCTCCACTGCACCCCCAGCTATGGGAAGGTGCATCTCACACTGGACCATGTCACCCAAGACTTTGTCCAACCTGGCCTTGAACACTGCCAGGGATGGAGCAGTTACTACTTCTTTGGGCAACCTGTTCCAGTGCCTCACCACCCTCACAGTAAAGAACTTCTTCCTTATATCTAACCTAAACTTCCCCTGTTTTAGTCTAAACCCATTACTCCTTGTCCTGTCAGCAGAAGGTTGTTCACATTTTCATGCACATTTGAAAGGGGCTGTGGTTTCTGAAGGGTCAACACAGTGCTGTAGACAAACAGTGGTATCATGCACAGTTAATTTCTTCCAGAGCTCTTTTAACTTGTTGCAACAAAAGCACTACTTGTCAGCAGCATCTGTAGCCTGGATACAATCATAATGCCAGATTTAAACACAAATGACACATATAAGGATTGCAGTTCGTCCTTCCCCTGTGGTGTTCTGCAGCATATTGTATTGAAAAGAAATAGATCCTGGGTAATGACTATAAAAACTGTAGCACTGGTGTTTTCCTAAGTCCAGCCTTTAGACTATGCATATAGTACTCATGTGTAGACACATATCCCTATTGCAACATCTCATAATGAACGGAATATGACTAGAATGTGTATTGTCTGATTATTAATCAATTAACTGAATGTCACAGATGTCTGCAGAGATGCCCAGTGAGCCTAGGAAGCTGCATAGAAGGACTCCTGTGCACTCATACATGAGAGAAAATACCCATAGAGAGGCAAAGAACAGGACATATTTAGGTAGGCAGAGTATAATTATACAAAGTGAACTGCAGCCAAGGAACTAGGCTGGAAGAAAGCTATACGGCTATGAAATCTGAGAATAAACACCACTAAATAAGAAACAAGCCTTGAGACTCTCCATAAGCATTAAATCCTGCAGTTCAGTGCATTGATCTGAGAAAGATTTAGATTTCTCTTTGTTGTTGTTATCAGCAACATGTTTTATAGAATCATGTTGGAGCTGTGCTGACCACTTTTAACTGTAATTGTTATCATTATTTTTTCCCTTATATTTCAAGCAAATACACTTCTTATTACAGTCAGTATGGTATTTATAGCTATTGCTAGCATATTTTTTTTATATAATCTAGATACCTAAGCAGGATATTCTACCCTGTTTTATTTTGCTGTGTAATTATATTTAATAACATTTCTTTTTCCTGATTTTCTCTCACTCCTAAATTACTTCCTTCCAAGTCAGAGATACATTTAATTTAACAGCTTTCATTCCCTGAACTTCTCTAGTAGTTGCCCTGTTCAATAAAGCTGTAATGTTCTCACCTTTCTCCACAGTGCTACATGAAGATCATGATAGTCTTAGTACTTTGGCATCATTTAAAGGAGCATGGCAGATGAATGGGAAAATGGGAGAGGTCAGCTTTCAGTGACACTCTATTACAGAGCAATTCAAACTTTTCAAGACAGATATAATAAAGAATAATTCACTAGAGGCTTTCTGCAAACATATTCTGAGCTCTGACCTCAAAGAAAAATCAGTTTCGTTTTTACAGTAGACTAATCCAGGACCCTCCTGCCTAGTCCTGACCTCCACTGTTGGAAGATCTGTAGGAGAATCACAGCTGGATGGAAGCAGGGTGTTGCAGGTCTCCCTCATACCAGTGGAGCATCTGCCTTTCAGATGCTTTTCACATGGAATGAACTTGACAGTCCTAATGCAGAAGGGGAGACAGTATCTACTGTGAGCAGGAGCAAGAATGCTCTGGGGCTGTGCGCTTGCTCTCATGCTCTCCTTGAACAATAGTATTTGAACTTTAAGTGTTCTAAGGGGAAAGATTTTTAACACCTCAAATATCCTGCTGAAAAACAACAGAACTGCACTGAAAAGAAGCTTTTCCCAAGCATTTTTTTGTAGTATGCATGAACAAATCAGCGTGCTGTGATCTGCTGTGTTAGTACGAAGGTGCAAGTGCTGGAGAGTCACCAGTGCTGTGGTCAGGTCTTGATGCTGGCTGGTTGCTCTCCACTGGGACTTTCTCTGCCAGAATGTCTTGTGAAATACACCCTGCACAAAATCAGAGGTGGTGGTGAGAGCCACAGTATCTATAGTTACTGTAAAAATGTAACTCATCATTCACATGCACATCAACCTCTCTGGGCCATGACCCTCCTTGAAACGGTGCTGGCAGGGGAAAGCCACAGAGTGACAGAGAAGCAGCACTGCAGTCTAGGAGGTTGATGAGAGAAGTTTGGACAAGGAGCTTTTGGCAAGCCTGTATTGACTCAGTCCCTGATCTTTTATTCTTCTCACTGCCTTATGCAGACATAAGCATTAGAAACATGAAAGCAGCAGCTAAGCAAGGGTCCCAAGACTGTTCCTCTTAAAGAGTTTATTTTTCATTACTTATGTTTAGATGGCATTGCCATGCTATGATGGTGAATAGAAATGCTGTAAAACTTACCAGGTCTGAGAATTGTGGTGAAGTCTCATCCCCTGAATTTAATGCTCAATAGTAACTTGCAGGGGATTGAGAATCAAGTCAGGTACCTCCTAATGTAAATGGCTAGAGTTTTCAACAGATAAAACGAAGTGCAGTCACAGTAGCAGAAACAGGACTGTAGACCTGTCACTGGTAAGAGTTGATTTAAATGCAGTGCTATGATGGTAAGCACGCTTCTGGCCTCACACTTTCTGGAGAAGCTACTAATAGGAGGGGAATTGAAAAAAATAATTATTTTTCTGTTCTTGTTGCTTCATTACTTTGCTTGGGGCAGGATCTTTATTTAACAGTAAACACAAAATGATACGTTAGTGATTATAATACATGACTTACAAGCACAAATTCATGCTGAATCTGTTTTCTGCTGGAAGGCAGAGGCAGGTTTGGGGCTATGACTTCTCTGTGATTCCTATTCATTTCTCCAATTGATAAGCTGCAGGAGCAGGAACCTCACTTCCACTGGGATCAAGAGGATAACTCAGTGCCAACATTTTCTCTTGCCTTCCTTACACCATGCAAGAGTGCTGGTCTATCACAGTAGATAATCAGACTGATTCAGCTCCTGACAACATGACGATTACTTTGGAGAAATGACTAACTAAAATGATTTGTGAAAATATCTTACTCAGCAGCAGCAGTTCAGGAGCATCGAGGAGAGGGTGCTTTGACTGATAAGGGAAGAAACATGATTTCAGTTGGGGGTCACAGAGAAGGGATATGTTTCCTCTGATTCTCTCATGCAACCTGTGTGTTGGATGATAATAATTAATCTGCTGCCATTAATACTTATCAACAGCTAGGCTGAGCTGGTCTAAAGACATCAATATTAGAAAGTAATGGGAGAGAAAAATTATGCAAGGGTGACACTAGGTCACATGAAAAAAAGTTTTTAATTTATCATGTATGTGTTCACAGCCATGGAGAGTATTTGCAGCTTTTCTGGGTTCAAAATATAAGCTCAAAATTTATTCCATAGCATAGCCACAAAATAAAGCAATAAAAAAAACCCAAAACCAAAACCCAAAAGAATTTGCCTAATTGGTGACAGAGTCAGACTTTTACTATGCACCTAATCTTTTCAGAAGTAGAAACTTGGGTGTGTCCATAGCCCCTAAAGACTGTACCTGACCTGCTTTACTCTGCTGCATGCTGAGCCATTTTGACCCTTTCTGTAGCACAAGATAGGATCCTCCAAGTACCACAGTAGCAAGAGATATCTTGTGAAAAAGCTAATTCTGTCTGGAGTTTCATGCTTCACAATTTTATATCCTATCTTGCATAATAAGCCAGAAATGATGGGCTGTGAATGAGCAATGAAAAGATGGCCCCTGTGAAGTTGATGGTAAGTAGGGGTTCAAATTCCATTCCATACCACAGCCCTTGCTCTTATTCACCATGTCCCTTCCCCCAGCAATACTGGAAAGTGTTTGCAGACAGCTTAGTTTCACCATCTGGAGACAGAACATGTTATGCAACGTCCAGATTTCACAGTGTTTTTTATTATTACTCTGTCTCTGCAAAATTGTTATTATGACTTTCCAATGGCAAGTAAGAGATTCAGTCCTAGCAGGATAGGAGACAGTTCTGCTTATTTAATTTGTAGAAATGGAACTGAAGGATGCTTAAAGATAAGGTGAGGCATGCAGCATTGAAAGGAGCCTATCAAATGCTTCTGTGAATAACTGTCAGGTAGATACTGCATAAATGATAGAGACAGAAAATTAAGTTGCTTTAGACTAAAATGTTATTTTATATTTATTTATATAATTATATATGGTATGAAGGCATCAACCTGCAGTTGGGACAAGTTCTTGAAAAATTATGAATACTGAAGAAAGATTTTCAGTGTGAAAAAGTTCCAAATACAATAGCTACAGACTGCATAAAACTTTCTTTTTTATTTCCTCAAGTTTTCAGATTGGTAAATCTTCCAAACTGAGAACTGTAACCTAGCTGTAAAGTGGTAAGTTGTAAAATGGAATTATCTCTTAATAAACACATAAGTTGTAAGAAGCATAAAGGTATTTGAACAGGTACAAAAGTGTCATTATTATCTTGGTTTTCCTCTTGAGAGGCTACAGAAGCTTGAGAGGCAGCACATGATGTATTCCTGGGCATTTGCATTTAAGAAAATACTTAGGTAATGTTTTAGAGCATTTGAAAGGACAAATTCAGCCATAGATCCAAAACTTCAAAATTTGGGAGACGTTTGAATCAGGATTTGGATCCCTGTTTTACAGCTGGTGCTCACTAAAATGCAGAGCAGAAAACCAAAGCACTTTCCCTACCTGCAGAGAAAGCAGAAGGACCAGAGTTGGCATTGATTCCTTGGATTTAAGAAGCTCTCAGATCCAAGCTGTATACTCACCAAAGCAATGTAAATGTTACCAGTCCAAAACATGGCGAAATGTGTCAGGTTTTTATTTCCATTTCAGATTTAACATGTAGATCATATTTGAAAAGATCCTCAAGTCTTGGCCAGTTTTTCAGTGGAAACTGGTCAAGGAGAGACTGATTTGTGATTGTGCTTTGAAATTGCCATGCATTTGAATTTTATTCCTTTGCTTTTGACATGAAGGAGGTGAAACCTAGTGTGTTTATCTGAATTTTATTCAGACATTTTGAGGTTTTCGAGCCTGAAAAAATACAAACGGGAAGCTTCATCAGCTTTTATGATAATTTTTACACCATTGGAAATATATTACAATTATTAATATCTATCATGTTATATTTACGGGAATTTTCTGGTATTGCAAATTCGTAGTTTGCTTTAAAAAAAGAATTTACTAATAATAAAATAACTTTGAAATAATTATAGCCTGTAATAAACCAAGCCATAAGTCTAGTTTCCCTTGCTTCATCAGAAATCTAGGATCTGTCCTTTTCCACCTGGAAAGGACGAAAGCATACAATGATGGCATTAAAAATACCACAAGCAACTGTCAGAAATATGTCCATTAAATGTATTTATTCTATTTAAATGAAATGTGTTAATTACTTTAAATAAGAAAACAGCAACAGACTGGAATTTATGTATTTCTTCAATGATGCATGTCATACATTAAAATTTTATAAAACTTTAGCATAAAATAAGAGACTTGAACCTCCACTGGTTCATTAGCTGTTCTCTGTCCTCAGGATTCAGCAAGCATTTTTCGTATCTATGTTCTAGAGTAGACACTTATGGCAAAGGAAGCAGCAGGGAAATGGATACAGGAGATGCCGATGCTGACCACCTACAATTCTGTTTTTCCAAGTGTAGACACTTGTGGAGGTCTAGCCTGTGTGTAAGTTTTATATACTTACAGTTTTACAGACACAGGAACTTTTCATTTATGGTTGCATTCAGGTCTTGCTATTCCCCCAAACAACTGCCTGCAGGATCTAACCCACCCTCTTTCAAGAATAAAATCTGTACCTTTCTACTTCCCCTCATGATTTTGGTGTCTGAGTCACTTTCAGTCTTACAAAACAGAGAAAGCCACAAGCTGCACACTAAAACAAGTATCCGGATATGAAAGGAAAGATAAAAACCTTGAAACGAAAATGCTTGGAAAGAATAAGAAAAAAATACATAATGCTGCATGTATTTCTCTCATACAGCATTACAGAGAAAGCCTTAAGCAAAGCCTGCCAAAGAAACTGGAAATACTCCCAGAAATGTATGAGGGCATTTGACCAGGTTTATAATATATAAAGCTTTTAACATGAACTTCTACCTTGTGCTTTTAACACTGACAACCCAGAGGACCTTGATAATGCCCTGGAATGAGCTGCAGTGCAAACCTGGAAAGATGCTTATTTCAAACATCTCCATTCAGCTCCCTCCAGGAAATAGCACTGCTTCATATCTCTGCAAATCAATGCCCTGCAGCCCAACATTGACGTTGACCTCCTGTCTAGCTCTGCAGGCCAGGGCTTAAGGAACATGGTGGGAAAGCAGCAAAGGCTTGCCAGCCAGGGCTGGGGCAGGGTAAACACAGGAACCTTGTGGGGAGGCTCCTGGGTCTCGATCTCAGTTTTGTCATTGACCTTACTTGGTAGCAAGTAATTACCTATTGAGAGAGTGATGACTGAGACAGACTGTCTCCTGCTGTACTTGTATTTGCATGGTGTTGCCCACCATGATGGGATTCTAGTGGCTTTCTAGATACTAGTAGATAATGATATTGTAATAAGATAGGGTGAAACACGGATATATACTCTTGTACTGGTTATATACGTATTGCTATTTATCTACCCCTTGAAAAAGTCTTAATAGCTAAACTGAAATGAGTTGCAACCTTATTGTTGATATTTTCCTCAGTTTTCTGATATAAGTCAAGCAAAGTATTTTGTAACTGTGCTGTATGAGTTGCTTTTTTTTTGTCTATTTATTCATTAATTTGTAAAAGTTAGTTTCTCATGATGAGTCATGTTTAGTGATTAAATTAGCTTTTACTCTATGACAGTTCTGATCAGAAATTTGAATTAGTACCTGAGTTGATTGCAATGATTTTCTTTAATGCTATGTACTTACTCTCCCATGCTACTACAGTGTCATTAGTGAAGATGACCCTGGCAGAAATTAACTTGTAAAAGGCAGCACCGTACAGCAACAAAAAAAATAAGTGACCTTTCTTGATTCCAGCTAAAATGATTGATTTCCCAATGTGGCTAGTATCAGAAAATGACCTGCTTTCACTGAAGTTAATTTCTCTGTGATGTCACACATCACTCGCTTGATTAGCTTTAAAGTAACAGTACCAGCAGCCATGATCACTGTTTTAAAATTTTTTGGTCATATTTAAATTAGACACTTCTGATTTTTATGACAGTTTTGCTGCATTCCTGTCTGTTGCTGTACCAGAAACCAGAAAGTTTGTTACCTGATCAACAAAACTAGAAACAGCAAGGCTGTTCACATGTCTTAATGACTATCGGTTGAACAGCCATCATTGCAACAAAGGTACTGAAGAGTCTCAAAAAAACTTGAATAAGCTGAAAAAGAATTGGTTCATATATCCAGATCATTTTATTAGAAAATAGCAATGTGGCTGATGGTAGAGCTGTGTGAAAAAGTAACCCATTACTGAGAAGAAAATGTATCTGCCAATGTCTGTTAGAAATCTGGAAGAAAAAGGTTCTTTTAAAATGGAGGTAGGAATGAAAAACTAAGCAGTAAACCAGCTCTCCATAAGTAAATGCTTTTATCCCCAGGGGGATTAATAATTGACATGTAGAAGCTTCTGTGGTTGAACATCCACTAAGCATATGGGTGGATATGATTATTCCCTCTCATATATTTACTGATGGGAAGTTCTCAGTACAATATTAAAATAGTATGAATTGCTTTATGCTCTTGAGATTTTTAGTTCCGGAAACATTTTTGGCACCTTGGCTAAGGGGATATCATTCTCTGGCCTTTATTTTTTTTCATACTTTTAAAGCATAGGTTTTACATTTCCCACAGAGGTATACACTGAAACCACAAAACCCATCTGTTGCCTCTTCTCTGAGAACACTGTTTGTGCTACTTCACTCCCTTACTGAAGAAACACATTGCATGAAGATTTCCTGACTATTCGCCCATGCACTGTAAGGGCAGAATTTAATGTAATTACTTTGATCTGATGTAGGGGGCTTACCACTTGTGAATACATGCCTATTTTTGTAACACTGACAATTTGCACTTCATCTTGTACACTAGATTTTTCTGTGTTGGTCTAAGCGCAGGTCAATATTATTCTCCAGTCATTTCCTAGAACACACTATTATATTTCAATTGAACAATCTATTCTAAAAGTACAGAACAAATTGCTTGCAGCTTTCAGTATGCTTTGGTGGAAACCTAGCTTCCTGATGGTATTAGATTTTTTGCAAAATTCTGAGGTCTTAGACATCCTCCTTCACCATATGCATGTATATTGTTGACCAGTAAAAACCCATTTCACTGATTTTTTGTAAAATTAATATGGATCCTATCAAATCATAGTATCATAGAATAGTTAGGGTTGGAAAGGACCTTAAGATCATCTAGTTCCAACCCCCCTGCCATAAGCAGGGACACCCCACACTAAATCATGCCACCCAAGGCTTCGTCTAACCTGGCCTTAACACTGCCACGGATGGAGCACTCACAGCTTCCTTGGGCAACCCATTCCAGTGCCTCACCACCCTAACAGTAAAGAATTGTGTCTTATCCCCAAAAAATGTATGGAGACTGTTTCAAACCACTAGCTTGAAGAGGCAGATTGAAAAATGAATGATCTACCTCCCTAGCAATAGAGGCTTTATAAAACTATGGGCAATAAATAGCCTGTAGTTCGACTTCAAACCTCAGGTGCATTAACACAAACCACAAGCCTTTGGTCTTTAATCTTGTTGGTTTCCTCCTACTGACAATAGCATTGATAAGAATTCCCTCTCAGTTCTGCCAGCCTTCCTGATACATTATTCTTTCTTTCAATAACCATTTTTTTTCTGAAATACTTCCTAAGGAGTAGACTGCAAAGTTAGAAAAATACAAGCACTGTGTGGAAAGGCGATTTCTACTCTATCATCCATAGGAACACAAGATTATCTATTTTCCTTGGTTGTATCCATCTAGTCAAATATCTTGTCTTTGATGGTGGCCACTACAAGATGAGTAGGAAGGAGAGACACTGTTCTTTCTCTTGGAGCGCATACAACATATCAGTCTTTAGCAATTTATACTACAATAACCTCATGTGCTAGAGATGTCATCTGGACAAATGCCTATCTTCATTTCTTCTTTTAGACAAAAGATGTTAGTTCCTTCAATCTCTCTTTGAAGCACAATTTCTTACTCATTGGATCACCCTTGTCTCTCTCTTCTGGATTATTTTGACATGGTCCTATAGGAAGAGACACATTAATATGGTTTCTGAGCTATAAGGAGTTGGCATGCAAATATATCTAGGATTTTACTGAAATCACTTGTGCAGTGTTTTCTTCTCTTAAGCTAAATTCCTTTCCTTCTCTTACATACCTTAGTGTAATGCACCACTGGGTTCATGAAGAGTGAGTATACTTAAAGATGTGAATCTTTAAGTTTATGGTCTGAACAAGAAAGAGACCCAGATTAGGCTGCCAATAACCTATATGTTTACAAGTATACAAATATAGAATAGGGTAAGATTTTTCTTCCCTCCTTCCATCTAATAAAGCATGTGATTAATTCAATAAGGGGTTGTTACTGTGGTATTGATTCAACAGTTCCTTCCCCTCTCTTCCATTCTTCAGCCCAATGTTCCCAAAACACACGCTGGTGGGGAAAGTTCATACCCTGGAAGTTCAGTGTCTCATGTTTGGCCAGAGTAAAGTCAGGCTATTAAAATAAAATGTCAACCCCCTTTGTTTTTTTAATGATCTAACATAATTGGGCTCAGGGCTTCAGACAGGAGCCAACTACAAAGCTAGTAAGAATAGTAATGTCAACACAAAAGTACCGTTGTCATATTACAACGTTCAGATACTCATCATGAATGTAATAACCATGATTTGAAAGTTTATAAGGAATTGTTTTAATTACTGGTTAAAGAAGCAAGGCAGTGACTGTGGTGATAGGAAAGCCAGATTGGCCTCCAGTAACTGGTAACTATATTGCAAAACCAGGGAAATATGGACAAACTAGTTTTGTGACATTGAAATTCAGTTTCAGTTTTGTGTATTTCACTGCTTCCAATTTTTCTTGCTGTAAACTAGTAAGTTACCTGCATGGTACTTGGCTACTACTGAATGAGACTGTCAGAGACTTTTTGTGGTTGGTGGTCAAGTAATCCATCTTAACAGATTCAGCTTTTTAATATTGTTCCCTTGAATTTCAGTCAGGCCCTTAACTCATGGCAGATTCAAATAATTCATTTTTTTCCCCAGTTCTGGGTTTGGTTTTGAGTTCTAATGAAGAAGGAAAAGGAAAAGTAGGATAAAAATAAACCAGACACCTGTGAACCAAGGCATTTTCAATTTTCACATTGCCTCCACGTTTGGTTTTTCTTTTCTTGTCTTTTAATAGGCTATTTTCCTGATTTGAAATAACTGTATATGAGTCTGTGATGGCAATAATAAAACTTGATTTCTTGAAATGGTTCACACAAACATATTTTATTCTCTTCATTGCTGCTTAGTGATGGCTTGGATTCTCCATTAAAATTCCACTCTGTACTGCTAGCAATATGTATGGAGCACATAGCATTTTCTCACATTGGTGTCTGACATGTAGTCCCAAGTCAATCTTTGTTCTGCTGCAGGTACATTTCAGAGGAAAATTTCATTCCTTTGATTTTCCACTCAAGTAGGGCATTGTTCGTGATTTAATAACAGATCTAGCTATCCACTGTGTTACCTTTTCCATGTTTAAAATTCTTTCAGTTATAATCCCTTTCATTTCCTGCTTTTTAATGAATGGGTTTTATATAACTGTTCATTAGTGTAATTGTTGTTGATTTTTATTTTGCACTTCATTATTTCTGCAACAAAACTTATGCCACTGTTACTCTTTTAGCAAAGCAGAGCAAATTAATCTCAGCATCTGATAAAACTGTTCACAGGTGGGCATAAATAAGATGTAAGACTCTTCTTACATTAGAGTTCTTGATTATGATTACCTACAGAGCTCAGGATACCTGAGGATACCCTTAAGAGATATTTAGCAGACATATAGAGATATCAAACCCTCTGATCCTTACAAGAGGCCTCTTTGACAAGATAGTTCATGCTAGCAGTGTTCTGAGTCCTAAATCAATAGAAACGGACTTGAGAGCAGGAGAGCTTTGCTGTGCTGTTTCAGTAGCAACCAGCCTAAATGAGAGCTGAAATTACAGTCCTGAAGTGAATTATTCCAATCCTAATAACCTCAGTTATTAATTCCTTCCTAAGTGATAGCTGTAATAATAGCTCCTCTTAGCTTGTGCATCAAGAAAGTGCCATAAAGAACCCCTGTTTCCCTAAAGGCTTGTTACAATTTCCCCACTAGTTTTTGATTTACATATCAGTCACACAGAGTCACCAGAGACACTGGTGCTGATTTCCTGAACAACTTCTATTCAACTTCAGAAGAGAGAAAAAGGATGGTAGGGCTGGAATTAAAGAAGACACTTCAAAGCCTGTCTGAATAGCTGGGAGACCAATAAGATGAGGATATATAATAATCACTTTATGTTAAGAGATGCTTAAGCTCCTGTGACATGTTTATTGTGCAGTTTGATGTTCTAACTTGAGCCTCTTGTGGAGATGTTAAACCAGCAACAGAAGCTCTATTAGAAGTCATGGTTGTTTACTCTTTGTCAATAAAGGCCAGTTACAAATACCATGAATTCTATATTGTTGCGCTTCCTCATCTGAAGTAGGGGATTTAGAAGTTTAAAAATGAAATCAATTGATGCATTTTAGTGAAACTATAACAAAAGAAAGAAGCAATATGATTCTATTTTCTGCTTTATTTCTGTATGTTCCTTATTTTTTCTCTCTATTGAGTTCAGTTTCCACTGACTTATTTTCTGTTATTCTGTGTCAGTGTCATTTATACATACTATGCTGTGTGTAGCTATCTTACTTGGGTACATGCTGTGTGTAGCTATCTTACTTGGGGTTCACAAAGCCTCTGATCCTGTGTCAAACTGTCTTTCTAATCAGAAACTTCTTCCACTGCCTCAAAATGTAAAATCATTTGAAGCAAAGCTAACATTTACCAGAATAAGATAGGTATTCAAAAATTAAATACATTCCTATCTAAAATATGCATGCATATTTTGTTAATCAGGATTTTCATAAAAACAGGATGGTTAATTTCAAAGAAAGTCTGCCTATCACAAGGGTATAGTTAACCCCATTCTTGCTGATCACTGACTAAGACATTCCACTTCAGCTTTGAAGCCTGGTATCAAATAGAAGATAGTATCACAAAGGCAAGACAGAAGAAATATGAGCCTTATGTAAATTTTACAAGATGTCATTATTATGGGTTTCTTTTCTGTAAGAGAACAGTATCAAAGAAAAGTAACAGGGAAACAGAAGACTGAAATGCTGGAATAATAATTTTTGCTAATATACTTCTATGGGTGCAGACTCAATTGTTTGTGCTCTCGGAGAAGTGGGTCAAAGAGTTTGGATTGAATTATGTGCTCCTTGATCTCCATGGTGAGCACTTACACACAGGATTTCAAAGGGCTGTGCTGGGTGAGAAACAATGATTCTTAAATATGTGATTAACAGAAGTGAGAGGTTAGAATGTATTTGGTTTGTATGGCAAGGTTTTGGTAGCAGAAGGCTACAGGGATGGCTTCTGTGAGAAGCTGATGGATGCTTCTCCCATGTCCAATAGGGCCAATGGCTCCAAGATAGATCCACCGCTAGCCAAGGCTGAGCCCTTCAGTGACAATGATAACACCTCTGGGATAACAGATTTAATGAAGAAGGGGGAAAAGTTACTGCACAACAGCAGCTAGAAAAAGTGAGAATATATGACAAACAGCTCTGCAGACACCAAGGTCAATGCAGAAGGAGGGCAGGAGGTGCTCCAGGTGCTGGAGCAGGGATACCTCCACAGTCTGTGGTGAAGCCCATGGTGAGGCAAGGCTGTACTCTGCAGCCCATGCAGGTCCATGGTGGAGCAGATCTCTACATGTAGCCCATGGAGGACCCCATGCTAGAGCAGGGGTATGCTCGAAGGATGCTGTGACCCCATGGGAAGCCTGACAGGACCTGTGACCCCAAGGGCGACATATGCTGGAGCAGTCTGTTCCTGAAAGACTGCATCCTGTGGAAGGCAGCAGTTTGTCAGGAGCTGAAGCCCGTGGGAAGGACTCATGTTGGAGAAGTTTGTGGAGGCTTATATCCTGTGGGAGGGATCCTGATAATGTGCAGGAGACTGACAACCTGAGGGGCCCCAAGGGAGGAAAGGACACCTGGGTGGTGAGGAAAGGCTAGGGAAGTACATGAGGTTCCGCAGAGGCTACGCTGAAGATAGAGCAGAGGTGCTCATATCACATCCATGCTGCTGTCATCTCCAAAGATAAAGCTGTGGAAGTGACACCTGCTGGGAAGGACTAGTCCTGGTGCCCTTATGGTGGGTCCACTCTTTGGCCCCTACTTTAGCAACAGCATCCAGAGAACACAAGAGCTTCACAAGCAGGAGGTGAGGATTAGTACAGGCAGTCTGCCAGCCACTGAATCTGTTAATGGGCCATTAATGTCAACAGAAATCAATGGGAGTTACTTAAACCTGGGGTAAATCTAAGGATGCCAATACAAAAAACCTGTCAATCCTAAATGATTTTCTCTGTGATGCTTGTGTCTAATGGACTGAATATAATTAACAATGCCAGGATATCTTCTACAATTTTATTTTCTGTGCAGGAATGCCCAAATCAAAGGGTCTTTCTGACACTACTAAACACCATTCTTTTGATCCATGCTAAAACTTCTCTGCTCAAGCAAGGTCATTTCTGTTTGTGAAAAAGCCTCATACTTTAGTGTGATTCCAAGATCTCACTGTGGCCCAGACTTAGAAAGGTATTCAGATGCTTATAGATTGAAACTAGCACATAAAACATCAAAACCCCTAACTCCCACTGATTCACTGACACATTTTAGAGTAACTCCATATCAAAAAGGTCAAAACCACCAAGGAACCTGGATCCTACTTGTAAATTAAGGTGTCTACTTGTAAAATGAAGCTGTTGTTAGAAATTTCAGGAATTCTAACTGCTTCCTCACCCCCAAGGTGATTAAAGTCTGCTGATTTGCATCCATAATGGCCCTTCAGCGCCTCTTGCTCTCTGGCAGTCAGAAAGCTCTGGGTGTGCCAAGGAGATTCATACGTATTCACAAACAAAATACCCACAATATCTGTTAGATTAGTAATTCTCAGACTGCACGTTATTCAGGCAAAAGAGAATGTATGTGTACTTTCCACAATAGTACATTTCTGAGGTGACCTAGTCCCTTTGGCATATAGGAAACAACTGTTTGCCCTTTTCCCCTTGAAGAGGTGTTGAAGTTGCATTCCTCTTCACTCAAGTGGATACATGAACAATGTGTTCCTGGTTGTGGTGCTCCTGGGCTCCATGCTAAGATACTGGACAGCCTGGGAGAGTTTCCCATTTAGAACTCATCCCTCACTGCAATTTCTGTCTGATTTTTGGTTGACGTGTTACCTCCTGGGACCCTTTTCTAGGTGCACAGTGTAGTCCCTACAGACAACTGCATTGTTTAAAAGTGAGGTTTTGCAGCTCATATTACTGAGTTTTCCTAATCCTCTCCAGGCTTTTTCCCAAATGGCAAGTTTTAGCACATTGGCTGCCCGAACTAACGACTGGGAAATTTCTCAGGCTGACTTCTGCTAGGCCCACGAAACATAGGTGTGCCTAGCCCTCTCCTGGTTACCAGTGTTACCTGATTGTGCCAACACAGCGACCTTGGAAGCCACTCACTTCTTTCTCCTCCCCCCTTCCAAAGAATAAGACTTGCAGAATGGGAAACTATGCTTTGTAGCAACACTCAGCACCCTGCATGGATGGGATTTGTTCTCAGTGTGTGTGGGATTTGGTTATCACCTGTGCGAACTGATAAGCGCTTAAACCAATGCAGCTATGTCCAGCAGGGCTGATAAGTCAAGGCATTCTGCCACCTGCACTCACAACTCAGTCAGTTAATAATGTAAGCTGAAATTGATGAGCCAAGCCATGAAGAGTGCACATAATGTGCCAGCCATTCAATTGCCTCTGCTGTAGCAGCAACCACCTCTGGCAGAGAGAAAGGACAGGCAGCTGAAGATGATAACCTTTTAAATTGCTCTAACATGCACTTGGAAAGCCTATGAATCTGAATCCCTAAATACAAATTCTCTGCCATGAAGAATAACTGCATAACAGAGTTTTTTCTGCATTGCAGACTGTCAGAGGCAGACAGTTCACTCGTTACGAAGGGACAATCAAACCTTTAGACCTGCGGCGCAATGCAGTATGGTTAAAAAGACACTGATAGCAGTCATCGTTAGGACCACTGAATGTGATAATGATTTATGGATCATATCCTCTCCATAGGCAGCTGTTCTTTGTCATGTACCCTATGCCGGGCATGTATTTCCTTCAAGACAACCAATCCATAGCTCACTCTCTCATCTTCATTCTATTGGGTTGGAACAATTGAACCTCCTGCTCTGTAGCACAGTGAACAGCTTTTTGTTACTCTGGTGAAGGCAGAGGCCTGATTTTCTTCTGGATGAGGATTTCTGCTGTGGAAACATTTCCAGAGCAACATGCATTAACTGAGAGGTGGAGCTACCTGACTGGATTTTGACCTCACAAAATGCAAGTTTTTGTATGAATTAGAAGTATTTTGTTCTTTGCATGTGTTGTGTATATAGGTGCATACTTATTAAAATGCACTGTGAGGCCTGAAATTATGTCCTGTAAAGTAGTTTAATATCTCTTACTGGGATGCAGTGGTCCTCTGAAAGCAGTGATCACTGACTCTTCAAGTTGTTGTCCCTACTGTTCTGCCCCTGCAATAAAGGGGTGAACATAGTGTTAAGTAGTATAGTATAAGAAACTAAGGCATAGTGTAATCCCAAATAGGTAAATTACTAAACTACATTAAGTAATCATGCATAATTATTACTGTTTATTTCATTCTATCATTCCTTAATATTAATTTTACTAATTTACAGACTTATTCTCTCTGTAAATTAATGTAAAGATCTCCAAGACATTCAATTTCCTTTGGGATTAGGCCTGAAGAAGCTGTGCATTAATGTGCTGTACACACAATCTGCTACAATATGAAAAGTCTTATTTCAAGGCCAGTTCAAAAAATCAGAAATATCAGTGTTTCAAAATCTGCTTGTTGGATGAAATGTTATAAAAGTGTAGACTTGAACAGTGGCTTGAAAAAACACACCTCTTTTCAAAAGAATAATAAAGCGAAGGTATTACTATTCAAGTAGCAGTTCCATTATTTTCTAGCTAAAGCATATTTTTCATACATATAAATCACACAGTATGGTTTTGTATTTAACAGACTCTTTGAGTTATATGCTTAGAAAGTTTGGGTTCATTTATGTTGTTTTCTTTCCACTGTATTTACAATTATTTCTTGTGTCAAACAAATGCCACTTTTGATTTCCCTTAAAATTACTCATTTCTTTGGACTTTTATTACATCTTTGTACAATCTTTTTTTAAGAAGCCACCAATATCTCCTGTTTTGTTTTTCCCTTCTTTTTTCTTTTTTGTCATCTAAAGGCATTTTTGTGATGGAAGACCTGTTAAATGAATTGCATGACAAATAAAGCTAAACCATTGGGAATTCAGAATAGACTGCTAGACAAGCGATTATAATGTTATGCTTATCATTTATTTAATTTTGTTTTTTACTTGTGCAAAAACTGAATTAAGCTATTTTCATTCTTTTGAGAGTTGTTTTGATTTTGGTTTGAATCATTTATTGTACCATAAAGTGCAATAAACACTTCTGATATGTTGCTTAGTCTCCATTTTTATAGATGTTGATCACCTCCATGTAACAAAGAGATATAAAGTACTGCCAAATATCTCTATTTCTGAAACAGGATAGAAATGGTCTTGTTGAGTCCATAAGAACAAGCCTATCCTCCAACAAACATAATGTTTCCCGAAGATTGGAAGGACAAGCACAAATATAAAGGAAATAATTGTATTCCATATGTCTCACTGCTGGTTGCTACAAGCATCAGTCTGAGCCAATTTCAAACATCAATGCTTATAAGTAGTTCTTGGGAAGTGATGAGGTGCAAGTCTGGAGCAGGTCTGTTAGTGTACAGGCAGAGAAACTCCACTAGCAGCATTTACCTCAGTGTATGCCTCCTTTAGTAGCCATCATCATTGCTGAAACCAACTATAAATATTACTGTCTTCAAACAGAAACGTTGCAGTTGGGAGGATAACCCTTGTAAAGGAAGAGTTGTAGAACAGGGTCTAAGGTCTTATCCCTGAAGCATAGCTTACAAATATTCAGCGTTTAAGAATAAAGTCGTCTTCACCTCCACTGAGTGCCTGAGGGGCAGCCAGGAGCCCTCCTTCAAAGGAAGATTGATGCACTGCAAGGCAGTTTGTAGAACATTTATTCCAAAGCTGATGCTAAAGGCATTCTGAAAAAAGGATCTGGGAAATGGCCCAACTGAATGGTTAAAGCCTCTCAAACTGCACACAGGAGAGAATCCCTGCCCAGAAACAGCTGAGTGCAGCCACTGAGTGTAGCAGTAGTAGACTGGCAGCTTTTTTTGGGGTATTGAAGAGGGTCCATTCCACATTTTGGTTTTACAAAGTAAATAATTTCTTTTAGAACCTTGCTCAGATTGTAAGCATACAAAGGTCTTGAATCAGGACAGTACCTGAACGTAAAACATTAAGGAAAAGTCAGAGCAGCACTTTCCTGTGTTTGAAGTAGTACACCTAATGGGTCTATTTTCTTCAACTGGATTAAAGCTATGATCCACAGTACTGAAAATTCTATCTTCAAAATTCATCCAGTTGGAAAAACGTCAGACTTGTTTAAAAGTCTTAAGATTTGAAGCATTGAATTTTTTATTTACTTTCCATGTTATTCTTTAGGCTGTATTTCTGAAGCAGCTTCAAACCTTTCCATGAGATCAGAAGGGCTAAAAATGTACTCAGAAATTAATATTTCTCTGCAATTTCTTGCTGCTATCATTTGGGGTTTGAAGAGAAAGCATTAACAGTTGTGATGCTTGCAATAACATTACAAGAATTGGAAAAGCTGGTGCTGCTTTTTCTCTCATCCTAAAAGCAAAAAGAACTGGGAAAAAAAGAACAGCCATTTCATGCATGTGCATATATGCAATCTGTCTGTCTCATAGGGTTTGCTTTTGAAAACTCTCAGCAGTCACAACTGGTTTGGCTAATGGTCCTCTATAACAGAACTATTTATTTCCCCTCCCTATATACACAGCTACTTCAGATGAATGTTTTCATTCTTTTTCCAAGATACATAGAATATCTTACCTTATAAAGGGAGTAGCTCAGCTGAAAAGAGGTACATCATGTTATGGCTCATGTAAAAAATTGCGCTGTTTGGAAAAAAACCTGTATATTTCTTCAGTCATATAAAGATAAAGTGAGAATGACAAAAGACAGCTGTAGTAGGGGAGGAGACAAAAAGAAATCAAAGGCAAGAACATGGGGAAGACTGTACAATGGATATATATTGACAGACTGAAAAAAATCAGGGCTCACAGCTCACACAGAGAGAAGGGAGAATCAAGTTGCAAAATGATTGAAAGGATAATATGGCTTTACTGATCTTTCCTCAGGTTTCAAGCTGGGTTTGCCACTCTGGACTGAGTCAAGATTAGATAGGGAACAGACAGATGTTAGAAAGTCATTGAAGCCCTGTATAACCTACTGAGTCTGTGAGTAGATGCTACCCCAGAGCCAGCCACTTCCCTAGCATAGTGTCATCAGGGATGTAAAAGCATTAGCTCTTGACAGCTTCCTAATACACTATGCCAATACTGTGGGAATATAAAAACTGGATAAAGCTCAGAAAATGTGTGAGGCGGTGGTGCTCACCACTTGACTTCAGTAAGGTAACTCAGGTCTCTGGTTTAAGTGATGCAGCTGCTGCTATGGATACTGTCAGTCATACCTGGGAGTCTGAAGGTCAGTGAGTTAAAGGTAATTTAAATACTAGATGCTACTGATTTTTCCCCTGGGGGATACCAAAAAGGGTAGTTTCCAGTGCTGCTCCTGAGGGTGTTTGTGAGCAAAGAATGTGAGGGATAAACATTTTTGCCTCTATAACACTAGAGCTGCTGCTACTCTGTCTCTGGATTTGCTCGTGGACAGCTTAACTGCGTTCCCTCTCATTTTTCATGGCAATGCCATGATTTGTTTGGGCTGATGACAAAGGAAGATTTATGATTATATTTCTGGAACATCTAGTGCACAAAAGCCACTGAAAACAGCAAGGAGAAGTTAAGCTGTGCATTCCAGCAGCCTTTACTCAATCCCTCTTGGAACTGGAAACAGGTGTGGAGAATGGCTGCAGTTGCTTCAGCTGAATACACTGTGGGATGCATGGAGCCCTGTGAGAGTGGGGCAAGCTGTTTAGCCTGAGTTTAGAGAATACTGGCTTTCAAATTTGGATTCCTTACTTGATGCTGCACAGTGAGCCCTCAGAGCTATCAATAGGAAATGTCAAACAAGTGAGATCAAACAGGCATGATCAGAATTATGATTTGATTGTCTGGGGACAATGTCAGCAACCTGTTATATGAACCTGTCAAACAAGAAAACAGAAGTTTCTGCTTTGAGAGATGGCTTCTCAGCAATCTCCAGCTCATCTGATCCCAGATTTCAACAGTAATTTCAACATCCAAATATACTGTTGAGACACCCTCTAAGTTTCACAGTGCTTCAAATAAGCAGTGGATTTTAGAGCAATTATAAACAGAAAAAGAATCTTATCTTACATTATAGCAAAGTAGGTTTGTTTGTTTGTCTTTTCCAGTGTGTGCCTACAATAGACCAAGTTAAATTAAGGCTGAAGCAAGTAACAGCAAATTAAATTTAAAAGCAGTAAGAGAATAACCGATTTTGGTTCTTACTATTTGTGTTATATATAGGGACATACAGATTGTAAATTATATGCAGAGCAAATTGCCATCCATTAATTTAAATGGCAGATAACCAGTCTGAGAGATTTTTTTTCCACCACCTCAATTAGCTGTTTGCTCTCCTTTTCTCCAGGAAAAGGAATAATGAAAAAATAGACATCCCGTTCCAACCTTTTGCCCAAACATAGCACATTTCCAGGGACTGTGATTCGGCATTCTTCTCTCTGTATTGTGACATAGCAAATGGATACCAAAACTGCAACCTGAAAATTGTCTTGAGATGTTGCGATACCTGATAATCATCAATAAGTAGCCATGGAATACCTTGCAACAGCTAACAGTGTATAAGATAAATATTTGTCAATATTTTCTGCCACATAAACCCACCTTCTGGTGAGGGGTGATGGAGAGCTTCTCAGCATTTTTGCCTCTTCTCTGAGCTGGGAGAAGGAACAATGAGAGATGGTGAAAAGGGAAACAGAACTCTGCTGTGCATGGTATTTAGAGCAAGATACATGAGGAAAGACAAAGAAGTACAGCCAAAAAGTTTGGGTAAGGAGAAGGTACAGTATTTGATTCTTATGAAATCCTCACAGTGAGAGGAACAATTTGGCAGAGGGGGGTTTACAGCCTCCAGAACTTCTGGTCCTTCTTTAATTAGTTAGGCCCAGCTTCCAATACCTTTATTAGAGCAGCACCTCCTTATTCCTGAGAAAAATTACTTGCTCACCACGATATAACAGTCACACTATCAGAAAGCCCTGGAACAACATTCAGCTGTATGAACTGGACTCTGATCCAGAAATTTTAAAAATAATTAAAAATAAAATTTGTTTTGTGCCTGCTAACTCAGTCTCTTTGCACAACAGATTTCTTGACTGGATTAAAATAACTTTTAAGTTCTACAGATTTATACAAAAGATCCATATCTATTTAACACTATTTGTTCACTTCCTTTCATTTTTGCAAAGCTCCATATTTTCCTTAGCTCCTCTGGGAAAAAGTGACATGGTCAAACAACAACCACAAAACAATCCCTGCCATTGATAATTGCCACACAGTTCTTTCAGTTGAGAAACATCCTGCACCATTTACAGCCTACTGAGATGCAATCAAAATTAAATAGGCGGAAATAACTCTGAAGTGGCAGCTTTAAGCTCTAGCATAGGAGTGCAGGGTCTTATTTTCATGACAACACAGAAAACGGCCTTCTGGGTCAAACTAATTGTCCATTTCATCTCTAAGAGTGGCAACAGGAAATGCTGTTCAGGGAGAATTCATGATCCTGTCTGTCTGCAGTCCACCCCTCTCATATTCTTCCATTCCTCAGCCACTGGACTGAGGATGTCAGCGAGCACATTCCTGCCTCTTCCTTTTAGTATCTACGGATCTGCTGCCCTGGAATTTGTCTGGTTTTGCCTTTTTTAACTTGCTGGTACTGTGGGTCTCTAGCAGTCTCCTGTACCAGCATATTTCAGAGGGCAGAACAGGTTATAACCTGCACTATTGAGAAAAGACTTTCTTTTGCAGGTTTTAAACTGCTCTCCAATCAGTTTCTGTGAGTGCCCATAGGACACAGCAGGACTTGGCAAATAACAATTCAGTATTTGCTTTACTCGCTATCTTTATGATTTTATAAATCTTGATCATACCCCACTCAGCCTGTGGAGGAATAAGATTATGAATAGTTCCAGCCTGTTCTGATTCCCTATAAAGGCAGCTGCTCTATCCCTTTAATCATCTCAGTTGCTTTTCTCTGCATTTGCTCTAATTTCCCTTCTTAAAATGTGGAAATAGGATTGCACAGTATTCAAAATATGGATGCATATATATATGGTTTTACATTTTCTGGTTTGTTCTCAGCATCCTTTCTGTGAACACCCAACATTTTGTTGGCATTTTTGGTGGCTGCTGCTGCATTTTGAGCAGATGAGTTTGGAGACGCCCAGATGTCTTTCCTGACCTTCAGCTGTCAGTTTTCAGTTCAGCACTGTGTAAGCATGGCTTAGATTATTCTCCATAGATACACTATATATCTACACAGGAACTCATCAGCCACTTTTTACTGCACTCGTTCAGCTTTTTATTGCCTTTCTAGGTCTCCTTAGTACATGTGTGCATGTGTGTATGTGTCATTTGACTCCCTGAAGGAGCTCAGTCTCATCTTCAAACAGAGACATATTTCTTTACCCCCTTCCTTCTGTAGGGCATTGAGGAAGATCTAAAATAAAACTCATTCCCTAGACTCTACTGCTTACTCTTCTTCATCCTGAAAAGTGGCAATGAGTCCCTTCACTCCCTATCCTGTAGGCAGTTTACAATCCATATAAGCATCAGTTTCTGGCAACTTCTTTTCTTCCATAGAATTCTGTTAGGCATCTTTTCAAGGTTTTGTCGAAAACCTGAACAAAATATATCTTTGATATACAGATAACTCGGGCAACTTCAGAAAGCTGGTGATGCAGGATTTTCCCTTTCAGGATTTACTTAAGTCCAGGGTAGGCCACCACTTGTATACAGAAATAGTAATAAATCCTATGATAATCTGAGTGTTGGCTGCCAGAAGCTGTTTCTGAGCAATGGGAAGGTAAGAGGGGTGGCTCCTTTCTATATTGACTCTATTGTTTCCATATCCACCTAGGATGGAAAAGCTTAAACCAAAACAGCCTGAAGGGAGGGATGTCATAGAATCTGCAATAGGGCAAAATGGATTTGGATAGACCAGAGCAAAGTCCAGTGCCTGCAGAAGCCATCTCAGTGTGGAAACCTTGTTCACTACAGCCTGCAGGAGAGCTGGTAAGGAGCTCCAATTTTGAACGATGGTCACAAGATCAGTAACAAGGTGGATTGTGGATGCAATGAGCTATGACATGTGGATGACTTCTGCTGTGAGAGGTTGGAGCCTTGACTGTGGTAATGCACCTTTGTCTTCAAGCTCATTGATTTGCTGCCCTGCATTGCGAAGTATCTCTGCAAAAGGATATCTCATGCTCAGGATTCTTTCCAAAAGAAGCATGTTTTCACTGCAAGAAAGGTAAAGAGGAGACATATAAGGGCATGTTTAAGCTAGGAAATTTCAGGGATTTTATAAGAAACAGATTTCAGGTTGGTAGCTCCTGAAGGCAGCCTAGACAAACTGGTTTCAATATCTAGAAGTCTTGTTCTTCCCTGTTTAAACATGGTATAAATTTTACCTGTTTCCAGTGGGAACAGAATGAAACCTTTCATTCCTGTGTTCTTCTTAGGAGCTTCCTTAGCAGCTCTTGATATTATGCTTCCAAGAAGGCAGCGCTCAGATGGCTCAAAAAGAGCAGCTAAATGGTTTGCAAGGGAGAGTCAAGGTGTTCTGAACTGCCGATTTTTCAGTAACTTTAAAGTATATGACCACAAGCTGGCTTGAAAATATGGCATAGAAGTTCATAAAAGTTCTCAACAGCAGCTCCCACTTATTCTTGGACTTGTGCAGAGGCCAGGCAGATTCATGCTTATTTTTAACCTCACAATACTTGGTTTTGTGCTATGTTTTGTGCATTCTTCATAGTTTGACATGTATTTGTAAGATTTGAGGGAATGAGGTAAGCTACTGAAGTAATCTGTTCTGGGGAAAAGCAACCCCTTGACATGTAGAACTGACTGCTTTTTTTTTCACATGCAGATGTCTGTTCTGCTCAGTTGCTGAGTGGTCAGAAATAACAATTACCTGAGAAGCTATCAAGTGCAAACCTCCGCCAGAGTACAAATAATTTAAAACTATGAGGTTAGGATTTTCAGTGGTTGCTGAGAAGACAGCTACCCAATTCCTGTTTGGTTTAAGGAAAAGCTAATTGCCTTCAGAAACCTAGGTTCTACTAGGTTAGGGTGTAATGGTCCTGTTGATAGTTAGCTACACAGTATAAGATAAAATGTTCTGAAATGTTTGGAAAAAAAATTCAGATTTGTTCAATGTCTCTGCCTTTTGTCTCTGAAAAGGCAAGTCAGTTAAACAATTGATTTTTTTTAATAGGTATGATTGCCTTAAAATGTCATAAGGTGGTAGAAAATCTATTGAAAATTACCCAAGAATTTATCTTAATTCCTGCTAATGATATTCACTACTTTCCCACTAAGTAGGACAGATATATTTGCACTATAAAGAACAGGACCGTAATGTTAAAACATTCAAAATTACATGGCAATTCATCTTTGCAGAGGGGAAAAATGAGGTGGTAAAGAAGTAATGTGCCAAATGTTCTCAAGTTTTGTAATGAAGCAAAGATAAAGACAAAGAAGCTCTCTCTTCTTCTCACACACAGATTTTAACACCATTCTCTTATTTTCTGACAGTAAAAAAATTTGCTATTAGAAGAGAAAAGAGCACATCTGACATTGCCAGGGGCTGGGGTTGAGACCAATAGGAAAAACAGGTACGTACAGATGCTTATTGGCAGGATGATGCTGGGACAAAGGTGATAGAAATGAAAGAAGATAGAACTGGAAGGGATTGTGCTGACTGGCAGGAATCAATTCTGGAAGAAAGCTATAATCACAGGGAAGATTTTGGAATAAAAGAGGAGGGTCATTTTTGTACAGAAGAGAAAAGCCAGGGTGAGACAGGATGTGTGCAGCAGAATGGTCTCCAATTGCTTGACTGCAGAACTCTGCTGACTCTGCTGCAGAATGTGTAGAGAAA
>NDXB01000646.1:0-32671 GCA_002631895.1 Agapornis roseicollis | reverse complement strand
AAAGAAAAAAAAAAAAAAAAAGGCCATGTGAAACCAAAGGCATTAATAGCTAGACTGTCTCTTTAGGCAGATCTGAATTTGTGATGGATTGAGCTCTGTGCAGCACCTCATTGCAAGAGAGTGACATCTCTTTTCTACTCTTTCTTTCATTAGAGAATGTATGAATGGGGAAGCAGACTTAGTAACTCTGGCTTGGCTTTCCCCTTAGTAGCAGTGATGTTTTCTTGGTGAACCCACTAGGTGCTGGCAAATCCTTGGTCCTTTCTCAGGTCAAGACAAGGAGTCTAAGTCAGCAATTAATTGTAAAACATCCATATGTCCATTCATGCCTGTTGAAGTCTTAGGGCAGCAAAGAAGTTGGCTCAGCCTGTGTAGGGAAAGCAACAAAATGTGATTGTGATGCCAGTGATGAAATTATTACTGACATAAGCAGGGGAATGATTTGCTCTTCTTTATGACTGCAGTCAGAAATGAAGCCTTGATTGGCAACCTCCAAGAAGCTGTGTTTTCTTAAACATTACACAGATAGGAAATGTTATGTATAACTGAGTTTTAATTGTTTCTTGAGTTAATTTTGGCATGAATAGGTTACACAATCACTTCAGAAAGATGCTATTATGTCACTTAAGGTGGTATTTTTACTTGCCTCATGGCACAATCTTTTCTAAAAGAAAGTTTCTTAAAGAAAGATCTCAATAATTAGTTCTCTGGTATTAAGGAGGGGCATAAACCTGGAAGAATTTAGTAACTATTTAAAGGAAATACTTTCCATTAAAGAAAATCTGGAAGATTATTATACTAATAACTGGATGGTGCCATTCCATGTAGAATTCCCACAGGTATTAATGGAAGTGTTGTGCTAAATCAGCAGTAGTTTAGGTAGTGGATTGTAAAAAAAGGATATGCTACCCAACAGGATCTTAATCCTTCTGCATTTACTTAGGCAAACTTTGTCTTTGAAATCTGTCCCAATTTCCAGCAGGAGTTATGCCTGAATAATATTACAGGATCAGGCTTCAAATGTAAGGGCACCAGAATTTAAATATATTAAGACAGATCTTCTCTTAATCCTGTGCTGTAGAATGTGGGTTAAAGGAGGAAAGATCTGGAGCTTTACCTTGTTACTTCTTGTCTTAGCCACCGCAGACTGATTTCCCCACATGTTCTTGTACTGTTTTGTTGCCAGGGACAGGTCTGTTGCTTAGACCAGGCTGCTGCAAGGATGGGACCCCTGGAAGCAATAGGTGAAGAAAACCAGACAGATAAAATGAAAATGGAGCTGTTCACCAAGCTGTACTTGCCGAGATACACCACACCACTCAATGAATTGGCTCTGGACCCTAAACCAGAACTGAAGGACAGCACAACACTAGTTGAAGTGCAGATAATCCTCATCTTTGCTTACTGCTCCATCATCCTGCTGGGGGTAATTGGAAACTCCCTTGTGATCCATGTGATCATCAAGTTCAAAAGCATGCGCACAGTGACTAACTTCTTCATTGCCAACCTAGCTGTGGCTGACCTGCTGGTGAATACATTGTGCCTGCCCTTTACTTTGGTTTACACGCTGTTGGGTGAATGGAAACTGGGCCCAGTCTTGTGCCACCTGGTGCCTTATGCTCAGGCTCTTGCTGTGCATGTGTCTACTGTTACTTTGACTGTGATAGCTTTGGATCGGCACCGTTGCATTGTCTACCACTTGGAAAGCAAAATCTCTAAGCGGATCAGCTTCCTGATTATAGGAGTTGCCTGGGCAGTCAGTGCCCTGTTGGCAAGTCCCCTGGCCATATTCCGTGAGTACTCACTGATTGAGATCATTCCTGACTTCAAGATTGTGGTCTGCTCTGAGAAGTGGCCAGGAGAGGGGCAGCTCAACTACGGCACCATCTACAGCGTCTCCATGCTCCTGATCCAGTACGTGCTGCCGCTGGCAGTCATCTCCTATGCCTACACCCGTATTTGGACCAAGCTAAGGAACCATGTGAGTCCTGGGGCAGCGAACGACCACTACCATCAGCGACGGCAGAAAACCACCAAGATGCTGGTGTGCGTGGTTGTGGTGTTTGCTGTCTGCTGGCTGCCATTTCACACCTTCCAGCTAGTCAGTGACATTGACAGTCAGGTGTTAGACCTGAAAGAGTACAAACTGATCTACACAGTGTTTCACGTGATTGCCATGTGCTCGACATTTGCTAATCCCCTTCTCTATGGCTGGATGAATAACAACTACAGGACGGCCTTCCTCACGGCCTTCCAGTGCGAGCAGCGGCTGGACTCCATCCACCCCGAAGTATCGGCAGCTTTCAAAGCCAGGAAGAAACTAGAAGCAAAGAGGATTCAATTCCCTGGAGACTCTTTCACACAACCTACCAATGTCTAAGGTGTCTGACTTTAAAGAAGAAATGAATATGTTGTGGACAAAGGGATGAATCCATTTTGACACATGCATTTTTAATGCATACTTTTATTCATAAATGGTGAAAAAGTAGCAGGAATGTCAAGGCAGGTGATATGATTTGAGGGGTGTCAATCAGACTGAAGAGTATGGAACTATACAACTGCAAGGAAATAAAAGGGAGAGACTTTGTTTATGGTTGTCTCTAACAGTCTTAGAGAGACTCCCATCCCTCCCAATCCTTTTGGCAAGTCTGAATGGCAAAGGCAAGGTTTGCTGGTTTGACTCTATGAAGGCAAATGGCTGATTTGTAACACAGGAATACTGATTGTGGAAGCAGGTAATTTTTATGTAAGATATGGGGGCTGGGGAGAACAGAAGCCTACCAGGAGAATGAAGCCTGTCTGGGGGCACTGGGCCGTGCTGGCTAAAGCTCAGACTTTTCAGACCCCTTCTCGTCCACAGGCATTTTTTGCAAAGGTAGGGAATTATGAAGAGAAATGCCACTGTTTTTTTGACTTGTACTGAAGTAATTCAAACCAGAACATTTGAAATAGATTACAGAAAAGAAAAGAGAAAAGAGGAAAGAAAAAAAAACTGCACAAAACCAAACAAACACCCAAACAACAGATTAAATGTGAAGAAAGGTCAAGTTCCTACCTAAAATGAAATGTGGATTTTGGCCAATCAAATGGGGGTAAAAAGTCATTCCTTAAAAATTGGCTGCTGAGAAAATCGCAAGTCTGTGACCTGATCAGTGATTCCCTGCAGATTCATACCTTTCATTCTGTGCTAGGCACAGATCAAATGGAATGCTTTAAAGTGGCATTTGAGGGCAGGGGATGTAGTCTCAGGTCTTCTGTGAGCACTTCATAAACTGCCAATATTTTCATTTTCAAGACCTGCTTAAATGTCTAAGGTGTTATTAAATCCACAGGCTTTGAATTGTTGCTGCTTTCTCCGTGCATAATAAAATAGCAGATAATTTTGAATCTCTGGAAAGGCTCCTTGATGGTAAAGTGCTTTTCGTTATTGTAATTTTATGTCATACACTCATCTTGGGGCTTTTTCCATCTGTAGCCTTTGTATAAGAGCATCTGAATGACTGTAATCTAATAAAAGTATGCTAGGTTTATGTGATAACTTATCAGTTATTCTGCATGCTGTAGTTAATAAAGTTCCTTTTTTGCTCAGGTATAAAATTTTACTGTTTACTGTGTTGTACACAGCAATGTTTAACTCTTCTGTGTCTTTGCTTAGCCTCCTTGAACTCATTAATTTCAGCCCATGTTTATCCCAAGCTGCCCTGTGGCTTATCTATAATAAAAATAAGCATGACACTTTCACTTAGTATTTCTTTCCAGTTACATTTTGGCTGCCTCATTTTCTTTTTCCTCAGTTTGTTGCTGTTCCTGAATTCATTGTGTTCTGTCTTACAAATTAAAACCCAATAAAACTCCATTACTGAAGTGTTAGCAGTGAAATGGATGGCATCAGATCTTTATCAAGTGGAAGAATTTATCTTTGTATATGCAGTATTTGGCACCATCCACTAAATATCCATGAAATCATTTGGACTTTGGTTTTCATGAACAGAAAGGGAGGTCTAGAGAATTAGCAAGTGTTTACTCAAGCAGAAAAAGTATCCATCATTCTTAAACAGTTTTACAAAAATAGATTAATTCTCAACCATGTTGAGAATATATTGTCCACAAGTTATTTTTATCTCAGTATTAATAATATCCAGAATGTAAGCTCAAAACTCTTGTGGGTGCAGAAGGATTATAGAAGTGTGCAATTATTATGGACATCAATCATATGTATCAGTTACAGTTGCCTCTGAATCCTTCATCAAAAGTATTGTTTCCACAAAGAACTTCCTTTATTGAAAAAGCAAATGGTTTAAAAGTTCTGTTTCAGCAGTTTTAAGCCTGTTAAAGTGTGGTGTATAGACAGTTTTAAAGTAACCATGACCATGTGTGCTAAAGCTACAATTTCTGGGCTGATACTCAATAATTTTAAGTCTGCTTTACATCATTCTGCATAGACGTGATTAATCAAAAATCATCTTTCAATCTATTTCATGGTATCTTTATTTTACTGCTTCCTGAGCTTTCTTTGCAGCCATCACATTGAGCCAAAGTTGGTGTACTAATTTATTGCATTGCTTTCCAGTCTGCCATGTGGAGGTGGTGCCTGGGTCAGTGCCTGCTTCAGGGTCACAGACCTCTGCACAGTGTCCCACTACAGGATGTGGATTTTCCCATGGCTGCTTTAAGATGGAATGTGGAAGAGTCAGCATGCACAGTCCGTCACATAGCTTTGTTGCTCCTTGGGACTTGGCTCCTGCCCAAACACAGCTATGCAGTTTAGTACCCCTTTAAATTGTAGGAAAATTAAGCATTTTCTTACCAAAAGGAGTAAGGTAGCAACATCTATCAGAATTGCCCCAAATCCCATGTGTCAGAAGCACCTGGAAACTTAGGGTTTGTCCCTGTTTTCCCCTAAGGAAAATGAACCTGTAAGCAGGCTCTAACCACCAGACTGAAGAGTCTGCAGGGGGCCTCTGCTTGATCTGAAATAGGAACTGGAATCCATGTCTCTCCATTCACCTGTTAGTGCTTTAATTAGCCTTTTTTAAAAGCATTATATTATTTTCCCATTGAGTAGGTAAGCATTTTATACAAAGCCAACGAACACCAGCAGCAACACTCATTGAAGAATTTGCAAGTAGGCAGCGGGGCACCCAAAATGAAATGTCATTGCTGATTCAGGGCAAGGATTTGAATCAAAATGCCTCGGTTCCCAGGAGAGTGACCTAGCCAGCATACTGCAGCCTCCTCTGAGGTAGCAACATATGTCTTCTTAGAGCTTTTTATTGTGTATAACATAATTAAACATTGAATATAATGATTTCATGGGCAGATCATTATGACCTTTGCATGGTGCTTGGGTTCTGGGCCAAGGATGTCAAAATAGATAAAGACAGAATTTAAATTAGGCCCCCTGCCACTTTCTTCATTACTTCTGCTGTAAAGATACTGCAGTACTGGCAGCAGGAGAGCAAAGGATGTAGCACCATGTTAATCTCTGGATGGGCCGTACATTGGGCTCTCATTTGGTGCTGGTTTATAAAAGGGAGAGCTATCTTCTACATAGATCTCCACACAGGGCAGCAGACTAAGGCTGAGCATAAGGAGTATCATTGTGAATCTGAGAAAAAAACAGATTTGAGGGCATAAGCAATCAAAATAGAGGGACTAAGCAAGGATAACAAATGGGTTTTGTATGCATTCCTATTTATATATGTATATATATATATATATACAATCATAGAATAGTAGGGTTGGAAAGGACCCCCTAGCCATGGGCAGGTACACCTCACACTAAACTATGTCACCCAAGACTCTGTCCAACCTGGCCTTAAACACTGCCAGGGATGGAGCATTCACAACTTCCCTGGGCAACCCATTCCAGTGCCTCACCACCCTTACATTTTATGGCAGATCTGTGCAAAGGCTGTTTGGTAGGGTTAAATTTGTTGGAAATACTTGCCTGTTGGTATGACCGTGTCTTTTATAAAATGTGTAATGGACACACATATATTGCTAAAATATCAATAAGTTATCTAACACTAAGAGTAATACTTGAATGGAAAATATTATCTGCATTTTATCTGTCAGACCACAAAATAAGCACTGAATTCACAGATTAGTATAATCCACTTCCTTGCTTCATAGTTTCTAAACTCCCTCAGGGATTTTGCTTATTTTAATCCAGATAATGACCTTAAGGGATGAATTTTGTCTTTGGATCCCTGGTATCATCATTATAAATGCCACCCCACAGTAAGGGAGCTACTTATGTGCCAAATAACAGGTTTTTTTGCTATAAGAAGCCAGGAGATGTATGTAAATCTACACAGGTTACTGTTGCTGAGGCGCCATGTTTAAAATACTGCAGTATGAATGCTTATTTGTGCAGTCAATAGTGATTTTCATATCTCATTTTTTTAAATTATTAAACCAAGTGTTATTTTTAAAATAAAATACAACGGGAAGGAGGAAATCTGAAACTGCTAAAACTGGAGAAGTAAGGAAGTCAGAGGATGAGTGTATACTTCAAGAAGCAAGAAATAGAGAACAAGAACAGGGCTAGTGAGGATGTAATTGATCTATAGACTTTCCTTCTTCCCTTAGTCTGAGCGGTGAGAGAAACATGTTAAAATGAAGCCAGTGCAGATGAAGACACAGATCAATTGTGTGCATAAAGGACAGTGCTGCCTGGGGAAACTGAGGAACTTCGAGGATAAATTCCCATGATCATTTCAGCCTTAAAATTAACATCATGTTCTCAAGCAAGTAAACCTGTGTCTGTACATTATTCCACCTAGAAACAATATAGGTAAACAGCTCTGTACTGATAATCTACCAGAAGCAATGGATGTGTTGTTAACTCTAGCCAGTACACGAGATGAATAATGCAAACGTACTCCTCAAAATGTCATTTCAGATGGGATATATGAAAAAATCGGTGCTTGTGTTGAAATCTTTCCTCTCTCAGACTTTACAGAGCTTCTCTGGAAGGAAGAGAGCTTCAAGCTATAAAACTTAAAAACTGTGAAATTACATATCTGATGATGGAGGCACAATTTAACTTGAAAAAGTCTTTATATCTTTTGTTTCGCTGATACTGTGTAAGGGAAACAGGCTGTGATTTGCCTCTTGGACCTGCAGCTGAATTTGGACAACTAAACTTTATGTGAAACAGACTTTTATTTGTGTACTATTTCACAACTCTCATAAGCTACTAACCCTGCTATACAGGATATTTTCAACAGCGGAGCTTATGCTTACACATCCATGAGGCCAAACTATTTCTATTCTTTCAAGGTTGTGCAGAAATACAGAAGTCAAGGGCAATTCTCCTATTTACTGTCGGCCTCCAAAAGTGGAGTTGTTGGCACCCAATTGGATTTTAAAGTTTGTTGGAAGCACTGAGACTTTTAAATTTACTTAAGGCAACCAAGCTGGTGGAACAGCGGGCCTTGCTCTTGTTGCAACCTGGCTCTGGACAAGCCCATCCTGGTGGAGCATGGCCACAGTTACCACCCATCTGAGCCAAATTGAACATGTGAGCTGAGATCCCTTCTCCAGCAGATTGTGAGGATTGCTTCCAGAAGCTGGGCTGGGGAATGTGGATCAGATTTTCCAGGGCTTCATATCCCTGTTTATGCCGCTGTGAGGACAACACACATTGCATTTGGTGGTCCCAATTAAACCCTGATGCAGATGGCTCCACAGAGTGTAATTCTGCAAGTGCCACATGCATGCTGCCTTTCAAGCTGATCATAGTCCAGACAGCTGACAGTATGTGTCACCCTTCTACTGAGGGCATGGAAACTGCACACCAGCACAAGGAGAGCTATGGCAGCTGCAGGCCACTTACTTAGTCTGGGCTGACAACAATGTAGCCACAGGACAGTTTCTCTCAGGCTAGCTGATCCTGTGTGCTTTAGAGCTAGATTAAGGCTTGATCTGGTGTCTCCCACTGCCTCTAGAACTGACATACCCCAGGGCACCAAGAACCAATAGCCACTTCGTAATATGGGAAGAAGTGAATTTCTTCCCTGTGTCTCCATCAGCCATACTACTCATACCAGAACCGAACTGGCAGGGACAACTGCTGGGAAGAATATTTTACACATAAGAAGTGATAATGTTCATGTACTGACAAAAACACTGGCTGACAGGTGATTATGCCAAAACATTGAGCTGGATGGAGTGGTGGGATGTGAGCCTGTGCAGCACAGCCCCTCCTCTGCAACTGCAGCATGAAGTAGATGCTGCTTTAGGCACTTCTGGTTGGTGGGGGAGTGAGGGGAGCAGACCAGCCTCTTCCTCAAAATATCTCTCTTGATTTAGAATGCGGTATTTAATGGCCCAGTTTCTGTCATGGGGTAGGACCTCCTTGTCAGGAACAGATGATTTCATCTGTTCTCACAGTCACTGGGACATCTTCCTCACTTTTTCATAAAAATCTCATGATACAAAATGTTACATAAAATAAAATAACAAATTTTACACTTTGCATCTCTATCTCAAACAGAGGAGCTAATTATTTCCTTGCATTTGATGAGGATTCATTTCAAACTGTGAAGGACTAAGAGAAAAGAGAGGAGCATTTTCTGAGCATGAATATCTACCTTTGCTTGAGCAGAACCATGCAGGAGTTTCCAGTGTTTGCATGCATTCTTGAGGTTTAAAACAATATAACCATTGTCTGGTTATTTTGAAATTAGACTGTAAAATAAGGCTGTAAAAATAATGTTTTATGAATATCACCCTTAGAGAAAACTACATACTTACTTACAAGAGGCAAACACTGGACAAATAGCAAGATATCTTACCTAAAATTGTAAAGATGCTTTATAATGAAAGCTGAGGACTATAGACTCTTTAATTAGGACATGAAATTGGTATCCATGTACTTAGGGTTTTTCAGAGACAACCAGCAAAAAACAAATCATTTGGTCAATTGATTAAATCCAGTAGTCTTTTCATATAGGAAATGCTTACTATCCTTACTAAATGTGCTCTTTGTGGAGATAAATTTGTCTGTTCAAACTTTCAATTTAATTATTGAAATAATACTGTGGGAAACAATGAAGACTCTTTAAAATATCACTTCGACAATGCTGATTCTGTGTGGCCTGTATTTAATGCTTCTCAATTTTTTCCTTCAGAGATAGATACTGAGACCCTTAGCAAAACAGAAGGAACATTACTATCCCTGTACCAGAGATAGGAAAACCAGGGCACAAGGCAAATAAAAGGATTGCTGCGTGTCATATGGTTCCTGCTCAGTGCTGGTGGCATTGCTTGTGTGTGGGTGCAGCTTGCTATGCCAGATGGCTGAAACTGAAGGCTTCCACACTATCTGTAGAAATAGGCTGGGAGTTCCTTCGATTACAATTATTTTGCTAAATAAGAATAGAAGTGAATCCGAACAGTGCTTTGCTGATAGTCCACTGAATTAGCATGCTCCTTGTCACTGTTTTGAACTCGCTAACTAGCACTCTTACAGGCAGAACTTACGCGCACACGCAACATGCTGTTCTCAGTAGATTGCATGGGCAAGATTAATACAGTTCTTACTGTCCTCCAGCACTCTTCTGTCAGGGACCATGACAGGACCTCAAACATGCCCTCAGTGCCACCTCTCAGGACATACAGCACACACCCACTAATTCATGCTATGAAAACCCTTCCCTGGTGGGCTGCAATATGGCTCCCCTTGACTCCAAAGTCTCTGAAGATATGTCTGAGGGGTAGAGGGACACCACATAAGGTGCACAGGAGACCTCAGGCTAAATACTGCAAAACTGTAGGACAGCTACTGCTTGCATACGTTGTCTGACCACAGGGCCAGAAGAAGAATACACTGCCTGTTTTTTCTGAGCTATAGCCTCTATGTCTGAATTCCCTTACATGAAGCAGGAGATTCTCCATCCTTCTACAAACAGGAAGCCAATGTGTAGACAACAAGGATTTTTCAGGGCACTGTACTCAAACCTCAGCCTAACTTAGCAGTATAGGTGTGGTTGCTGTGGACAAATAGCAGAGCTAATACTAGGATGTTGTAGCTCTCCAAAAACAAAACCAGGAAACCCCCAAATACTTCTGTTGTCTCTGTTGCCAGCCAACAATATTGTTATTACTTAGCTGTTTTGCAGACCTGCTATAACAGGTATGAACTCTACATCTGTATCTATGTAAAACTAAGTGAGGTTTCTACCTCAAAGGGCCTCAAGCCTATATACTGTGTAAGGTTAGAGATAATGGTTACTTGCATAGTTACTTGCAGTAGAGGGAGACAGCGACACGAATTGTCATGGAACTTATACTAGTCAGTAGGATATGCAGGAGTCAAGAAACCCCAGTTGTGTAGCATTAATTCCTGCTTCTATAGGAGACTGGTGAAACTTTAGCGATAGGAATATATAGTTTATGGCCTGCAGTGTTGAATTCTTCCATGAGTTACCTTAAGCCAGAGTAATACTTGCAAGAACAAGCAAAACAAGAAAAGAAGACGGGGTTAGGGTATAGCAAAGTCAGCCTCAGTGTGTACAGCAGGTTTGCTTCCTTCAAAGCTGAGAAATCCATGGTTAGCTCAGTTACCTGAAATTGAATGTATAAAAGGGGGAGAGAGAGAAATCTTTACATTCAGGATCTTCATTTTTATTTGCTTGCTTTCTTCTAATGATGAAGCAAAAGGGCTGCTGTCCAACTCTATGTATAATGGATTATCAGGACATAAATTCAAATGAAAATTAATGCCCTCCATAATTGCTATCCAAAAGCCCAAGCTTAAAATACACCTTGAAAGAATGCTTGCAGGTTTATCAATCCTATTTATCATCTGTTCTCTTCTAGTACTTGCACTTATGCTATGAATGCTGATACTAAACATGCCCTTCTGACTCTTAAATTAGTTGGAAATCCAAATGGTGCATCAGCTTATTCTTGATAAACTACTACATAGTGTCTCTCATCATCTCTTCTTCTAGCTTGGGCTATAAAATCAAGGAGCAACTTCCTCTAAGCTTACTTCATATTTACTATTTAGCTATTCACTAATAAAACACTTAGAGGACTTGGAACACTTCATAATCTCATATGCATGTGTTGTGTGTGTACAATACAGCTCATTTCCGGCTTCTCTGATTTTCCGATAGCATAATATAGCTTTTACACTCAATTGAGAAAAAAAAAAACAAAACAAAAAAAAACAAAACAAAACAAAAAAAAACCAGGAAAAAAGAAAACCCAATCCATCATTTTTATTGCTTAGTTTGCTACCTCTCTGGGACATAATACTGGTGATGACAGAGATTTTCTCTCTGTGCGAGATTACATATCTGGGTAGTATCATGGTAACTTGGTGGAAGTATAGCTTAGTACTAAGACTAAGCTAAAGACTTGGAGTCTTTAGCTGCGTAATGCTTAAATGTTGATTTCTGTATTAAGCCCACAAACCTACAACTTCAACAGCCACTTCAAATCACTATGCAAACCTCAGTAATTCAGACCAATAAAGCAGCAGGAAGAACTGCATGGGTGCTCCATGGGACAAGAAGGCGAAGTGAGGCAGTCTGCACCACACATGCCTCCTGAGAGTGCTGTAACTTGAAACTGATCTTTGGCTCAAGAAGGTGTTTGGCTTACCTGTTTTGCACTGTTACATAGAGAGTTGCTTGTCTGTTCTGGTGCAGATGGGTACTCATTGCATGCGCTCTGCTGCTGAAGGGGTAGGTTCCTGGGGAACAAAATGCACAAGCTTTTGCCTGTGGTGCTGGCAGCACTATAGTGTCCTTGAGGGACTCTGCTCCCCCCTTCACTGACCATCCTTCCACCTACCCACTTTGTTACGAAAGGTATTTTCCTCTTGGGATCTACAAATAACAGCCCTTCACAGACTGTTTTACAGCCTTGTGCCTCTGCAAATCCAGACCAACTGACATTTAAACAGCAGGGAACAATCAACAGTGCAAACAGAACTACAACTCTATCACAGCAGGGCTTCCTGTTTAAAGCAAAGGAAATGCTGATTCGTCAAAGAAAAACAGGTAAAACAGGGGAAATCAGAGTACTGATGCTTTTTTATTTTTTTGTTCTTATGTTGATAATTTCAGATTAGAAACTGCATTCACATTTTTCTACTAAAGTTCTGCCTATCCAGTTTCACAGTTGCTGAGGTGAAAAGCAGATTAAAGAAGTAAATTATTAGGGCTGCTTTTCCCAGCACAAACAGATTGAACTGCACTTCTAATCTTTGTACCAGTGGGCGTGTGATTCTTGGTGCTGGTGTCTATATCTGAACTCCTGCAAACTGATGTGCTTCCTGCTGACTTTGATGATGGCTGCCAGCTTCTGTTACCAAAAAAAAAAAAAAGCTAGTGGATAGAAAGCAACCAGCTTCTGTTACCAAAAAGAGCTAAGAGATAGAAGGCAGCTGATGAGTGAGCTAACTGAGCTAGTGACTGACAAGTAAGAGACAGGCTAAGGAAAAGTATAACCTCTTGTTTCTTCTTATGGAGAACATCTATTTCCAGTAGCATTTTCACATTATAATGCAGCTAGGAGAGATTTCATGATGGTTTTCATTAATAATGAATATTTTAGGATTTTACTTTTAACAGCAACTGCTAATAAGACCACTCACTTTTCTTTCATCATTTTTTTTTCTTGCAGTGAAAGAAGTCATTTTGGATGTTATAAGAAGTCCATGGATGGTGTATCCTGCCTCTTCTTGAAATCTGAAAAACAGAAATCTGCAGTTTCAGTTCAGAACAGCTAAGAAAGTAAAAAGATATGGATTTATTTATTTATTTATTTATTTATGGAGGTAGATGAAGCTCTGCTTTAGTATTCTTTACTTCTTGGTGCCCCATACACCAACTGATTGTTTCCCTTGTAGATGACTCAAAACCATGAACTCTCTACTGAACATGAACTCAGTTTAACTTGTTTATATGCGTTAAGGTGAGACTCAAGTAAGATAACAAGGCAAACTTGGTTCATCAGTTGTCTTGCCTATATCAGATTGCACCATGTGTATAGGTCACAGAGAAAATTACCTATGGAGTGTGAGTTCAGTTTTTTAAAGCATAAGAATGGCTGAACAAGGCTGGATCAAAGGTTCATTTAAGCTCCAAAATCAAAAAGAGGTGAATAATTGATGTGAAAAGTGTGATAAAGCAGGCATATGATGACAACTCCCCTCAGTACTTTATGTTTTCTGGAGAGCTACACCTACTGGATGTAGGTAATATATCTATATTAAATAAATGCTTGAATGCTAAGAATTTGTTAGATTTGAATTCCACAAACTTGTCCAAGCAAACCTGTTTTGCTTTTTAAGCCTATTCAAACAATTCATACTCTCTGGCCAAGGGTTTCAAGGCTTAAATACGTGTTGCATGAAGGACAAATGCTCCTCTTTTTTCTTTTCATCTGAATCATTGTCAGTTTTATTTGCTGCCTCCCTCAACAACCAAAGCCCAGGAGCTTCACCACAAGGCCTGAAATACCACTGGCTTGTGCCTATTGATAAAGAAATGTCTACCAACCAGCTCCTTATCTAAAGCTGCACATTAAGAGAAACGGGGAGAGGCTGGTTTGCATAAAGCCATTTCTACCCACACTTAGAGGCCAGAGGGAGTAAGATGCAAGAGCTGACTACAACTCGCTCCTCCACATTGACCCCCAAGCTTCTTCAGAGCTTTGAGTTGCTTTCACAACCAGGTAGGGTCACCTTCCACATTTGTCATGGCTCAGCAGCTGGTGCTTATCTTCTGTTAGCCCCAGTCTTTCAAGTATTGATTTACTACCCTAATACACACTGAACAGAGGGTGGTGTAGATTGATATCTTGCATATTTGTGCTAGCAGCTCTAGAAAATAAGAAAAAGAAATAAGAAAATAAGAAAAAGAATAAGAATAAGAAAATANCAGCAGCTGGTGCTTATCTTCTGTTAGCCCCAGTCTTTCAAGTATTGATTTACTACCCTAATACACACTGAACAGAGGGTGGTGTAGATTGATATCTTGCATATTTGTGCTAGCAGCTCTAGAAAATAAGAAAAAGAAATAAGAAAATAAGAAAAAGAATAAGAATAAGAAAATAAGAAAAAGAAAAGAAATTCATTTGGTGGCAAATGAATCAATCTGTCCATTCTAGTGGAACCCAGAAACTGTACATAGTCTGTAGATTATCATTATATTACTATAACATAGTCTTATAATGACTTTGTATATATTTTCAACTAAATTTCCATAGTTCCTCTCCCTGTTGTATTTACCCTATTCCTATTGACTGCTAATTATTTGAAGATCTATTAGGATATCACATAGGCAACAATGCAGCTACTGCAATATATGTAAAGGTTTTACAGGTAGACATACAAATTATGTACAAGTTACATAAACTTCTGCAAATCCTATTTAAACCAGAAACTGAACTGCCTTCATCAATAAATGATGATTTGGGTGAAGATAAAACAACTGCTAGAAAATCAATATTTAGTCATTAGCCAAGGATACAGGCTGTTTTTATCTCTTTTCACATGAAATTACATAGTAATAAATAAATTCAGCATTTTGCTTCTTGGCTTTTCATCAGCAAATCATTTCTTATGAAAGCAAGCAGTCGGCCAGCTATCAGCAAAAGGCAGGCATCAAGCGTCTCATTATTTGAGACACGAGATTCTAACTGGAAAATACTGCTGCTTCCCAATCTTTCGTCTGCTGCCTGAAGTTATTACTGTTGCTGTGAATATGGAGCCTTTGAAAGGTGCCGGGCTGGCATCAGTAGATGCGTGAAAACAGACTTTGTCTTCTGCACCCACAGGGCCAGGGAGAGCAGTGGCAGCACAACACATGCCAGCTAGCCTGATGGTATGTACTATCAATTATATGCCATTTCTTGTAAACCAGGTGTCTCTGTGTCCTTCAGTAGGACTTCTATGTGCAGAAGTGCAGGCTTAGTGTGTGTGCACGATCACTGACACCTGGGAGGTTTACCTCAAGGAGTTGGATGGCAGGTTTGAAGTAGGTGGTGGAAGTAGGATGAGGTTTATTCACTTGGATGTCTGGTTATTTTGAACTACGTCCTTTTCTGACAAGGCTAAAGGCTTGTCCTTAAAGTTGCTGCTCATCGCAAGTCAAAATACTGGTCAAAATATTTTGGACCATCCCATTGCATAAACATGACTGTTCCAGCATTTGAGGTAAAAAAAGGCATACAACCCCTTACCAAGTTTACAGAAGAGTTGTAAATGTGGCTTTTAGATGCACAGCAGGGGCTGACTCAAGGCTTCTCCTGGTATAAATAAAGTATTTAAAACCCAGTTTTCAGATGTGGAGAAGTAAAATTTCCTTTTGCCTAGCTCTTGCAGGTGCTATCATCCTCTCCAGAAATCATCAGGGAAGTCCTGTCATAAGGAATGGAAAACAGTTGTACATTCCCCTTCCTGGTGCCAAGTCTGTGCTCGGCAAAGGAGAGCAGCAGGCACTCCTGGCCAGAGAGAGCACACAGATAGCAGGAGTAAGGATGCCAAATGTCTTGGCTTCTGGTGAGCATAGAAGCCCTGAATCCTCCTGTCCCATATAAGTTGGCATATGGAATATAGCAGGGAGTTTGGTATGCAGTGGCAGCAGGAACACAATACAGATTAAGACCCCCTGTTCCTTAGTACTGGGGCTTTATACTACAGCATGGGCTCTTCCAGTTTTCTGGATCTTCTTTGGGGTTTATTCACTCTTCGTATGTACCAAACAGGTTAGCTAGCCAGGTCATTAACAAACCTCTATCCTGAAGCTCTCATTCAGGCAATAAGCCTACTGCATTGCATTGGACCAGCAGCATAAGTAATAATTGCCTAGCTCAGCCCTACCTTGAGCCGCATTATGAAACTTGAAAGCATGATGATTAACACAGTTTCTGCAATCTAAAGAAAATTTAGCCATGCATAATTTCCCCAGGCACTCTAGAAATACCTTTTTCTTGTTTAAGACTTTTGTAGGTCAGTCAAGTGTTATCAATAACTAGCATTTAATGAGAAAGATAATGCTTTCACTGCTTCAGTCATCAGTTTTTCAAAAGCTGACTGTCTTTTGAGAAATCTGGGTGAGTTCTTTTGTATAAACATACAAACAAGGAGCACAAGGGACAGTAGGGATGAGTAACTTCTACCCTTGTATTTCAGCAGGAACCTCCATCACTCTGGATATACATAGCACTTGTTCTGCCATTTACTAATTCTTTAAGGACTGACTTGACACTTTGCGATTCATCACAATTCCAGAACAGAGCATAGCCAAGCTTTTTCAAAAGCACGCTAAAAGCACTTTCACTTTGTACGTCAGGCCCTCCAATCCTATTTGATAGCGTGTATTGAACCAGATTAAGAAAACGGTCTGAAACCTTCCAGTCTTCCACATATTCTGAGCAAGAGAAAGCCAGAGCATGAGAGCTGTGTGTGGGAAAAGAGGTACCTTTTCCTAAGCTTTCCCATTTCTCCAAAGCAAATGGTTTTTCATTGTCCCAGTAAGATGTAATGGCAGTCTCTTAACCTTATTTTGACAGAGCCTAAACTATAGGAAAAACATACATCTATCAGGAAGTGGAATGTCTGGTTTTGCTTTGAAAAGCCATTGGAAAACTTTCCATTTTCCTTCAAGAATCAGATGAAAGTAAAGCAAATGGATAAAGAAAGCTGGCTACAGTAGAAACACATTCATTAGATAGACACAGAACTAGGTCAAACTGTATTAAGACCACATGTTTCATAAGGGAAAGCCTAAAAGTAAAGAAAGTGTGGAAAGGGATTCATTGCCTATCAAGCCTGAAGGAAAATAAAATGTGAAAACAATTGAATGTCTTAAAGATTACAGTATTATCAACATTCAGAATGTGTATTAAAAAGATTAACATAATTGACAATGATTTCATATTGTGTAAATTTAAAGTGTAAGGAACTGCAAGAACCTAGAAATGGTAAACCAATGTCAAAAGAAAAAGCATTCTCTTCCTGCCTGTATTTCCTTGTCAAATATGCTTCATCATTACTTCTTCAGTGGAAACATTGAGGTTTTGATTAAAATATCTTCTATAGGCTGTGCCTGTTTTCCATTAAAAAAAAAATAAACATATTTTCACAGAAAAACAATCTTAGGCTTTCATTATTTAAAATGAAAACTGTACAGACTCTTCGGAAGAAGCGTCATTTTTCAATGCAGATACCTTTGGGTACATTGGAAAGAGGCCTGGAAGCAAATTCACGATGAAATAACAAAGATAGAAATTGAGAACGGAAAGAACGGCTGTGGAAACAAAGACAAATGAGTGTTTTAAAAACATATTTATGCTAGGCTGATTCAAACAACTTTGTGAGGCTTGTGAGTCATGGAAAGCAAGAAAATAATAGAAACAAACAGAGAACTGTCTCAGGAGATGGATAGACCTCATACTCTCTACCACCCTTCCCCAAGTGGTGGCCCTTAGATGGCCTGCTGAGGAGGAGCTGTCCCCAGCAAACGGTAAGCTAAGCAGCCCCATGGCCCTAAAAAGCTGTTGTAAAACAGAACAGGCAATTAACATAGGGAATCACATGCACATGATCTGCCAATTCGCTTACATCTGTTTGCTATAATGAGCAAGTAGTTAGGTCTCACTGCTCCGTGTTCCCAGCCATTCAAGCTTAAAGACAATACTGAGAGAAATAGGCTTGCAGTCAAATTACTTGAGCAGACTAAACGCAGAAAGAAAATTTAAAATTAGCTGGGCTCAAATGCCAGCTCACTTCAGAAATTAGAATTCATTTGATCTATCACTCTCTTGTATGTCTGTCAGCATCAGAAAATCATTAATTGGCATAGAAACAAAACTGGTTGCTCTAGAGTGGGACAGCAGAGCTACCAGATTTCAGGAAGGAGTTGACTTGTTTCACAAAGAGAAAATAGCAGGGGGAAAAGAAATTAGCTTTAAGAGAGAAAAACCCTCTACCATAATGGTAAGAAAGAGAACGCAAATAGTGTATGCTATTGACCAGGATAGAAAACATAAACAATATTATTAGTAACTGATATTACTAGTAATTATTTACATCGAGTAGTAAAATGCATTTTTGTTGCTGCTGTCTGTGAATTATTAGTGAATGCAAACATGGTATTACTAATTATTATTCTATGTGGTCTATTCCTACATTCATGCTTCATTTTGGTCCCAAGAACATCTAGTGAAGGCACAGGCCAAGATGAGAACAGCCTGTGGTTAGTTCCAGTGTGGACTGTAGGGTGGGTGATTTATTCCTGTCCTAGGTCAGATTGACAGTATGCATCTGAAGAGAAGCCAGAAATATGGCACCGTGGGAATACCACTGTTTCTTCCTTCTGTTGCTGTCTGGGATGTGAGCTCTCCTAAGAAGTGAAGCCATGTCAAAGACTGCCACGTCAGCTCTAGGTTAACTTCTTGTCTGGTTCTCAAATCCAGCTGTGAGCCCAAAAAGGAACCTTCAAACACACTATTCCTTTTTCTAATGAAGGGGACTCACACAGAATACAAGGCTGATGTATGTCAGGTTGTCAGCAGACTGCCCGGGGAGAGACACACTACCAGCAGTCAGTCAGCCGGCCACATGCAAGAGATTATTACTTTCCATTATTTATCTGGATTTAGCTTGTTGCAGAGCCCTGAATTGCACAGTGGATGAGAGGTATGTAAGCCTCAATTCCCCTTCCAGCAAGGGTAGATCAGATATACCCTGTGGCATCTAAGCATGCAAGAAGGAAACAAAAGTGCCTGCTGGCCTGGCCACCCTTGGTTGTTTTGTTTGTGGGGTTTTTTGTCAGGGTATGCAGAGCGATGCTGGGAGGGAGCAAACTGATGCCATGTCCATATTAAATGGAACAGAGGTCAGGAATATTACAGTTGGACTCAACAATTTTAAAGGTCTTTCCAACCTCAGTGATTCTATGATTGTACATCCAAGCCTTGGAGTAGCAGCAATCCCTTTCCCTTGTCTTGATGAAGCATTTTTCTAACATTCCATTCACTCCTCCTCAAGAAGCAAAGGGAAGAAATCATTGCTGCTGAGGTCCCTCAGATCAGAGATGTCAGACTGAGAGGAGCAGGGTTCAACTGATTTGTGAAGAGTGCAAAGATTGATCCAGCCCTAGGTTTGGCACAAAACCAATGTATTGAACTCCCCTTCCCTTCCATTTTGCTGTATGCACTTAGGAGTCAGAGAAAGTAATCAATGAAAGAACAGTGGCTCTAATTACAGCCTGTTTCCTGACTTGTTCCAGGATAATACTCACACTGAGACAAATGGCAAAGCTGTAGCTTACCCACTGTCTTTAAAGAATCCATCTTTAAACTGCAATTCAGGGCAATTTGGTGCTGGTACCTGGTAGTCTGTCTTTTAAGCCATTGATGTGATTTTTAACCACTGTGTTGCAGAGAAGACAGGAGAGAGCAGAGGAGAGAATAGATCAGGTCAGCAGCACTGTAACCTACATTTAGGCTCCAGGTGGGGCTGATGGGAGCTGGCACACTCATAAAACCTCATCCAACATGATACCAAGGTACCAGTGTCTGGTAGGATCCAGGTAATTCACCAGGCACTGTTACTAGTTGACTGCATTTTCCTTTCTCCTTCAGTAGCCAATTACAGGATGCTAACCACTCCTAGGAAAACATGTTTTCCCTTTACCTTTCCCTGGTGCCTCGAGCCACCATTCAACATGGTTAAGGCTCCAGCAGCAGCTCCAGAGAACACCAGCCTTGATCCTGTCCCTGGGCTGTCAGACAAAGGGAACCCATCTGGGGTGAAGTATCCCCTACACTAGAGATTATATTTTTATTCAACACTAGCCATTTTCCCAATCTTGTTACTGCTAGCACGGGGCAGGAAGGATTCATGTAGAGTACTTCTGCTGTCCAGGAAGATTACACTGTGATTCTCTATTTATATTCAAATTCAAATTGACAGCTTTTTTTTTTCCTTTTTTTTTCTTTTTTTTTTTTTTTTTTTTTTCTGCTAACTTGCAACTGACATGCAAATAATTAAATTTTAATCATGTCATGTTCATGAAAAATATAATGGCATAGTTTATGTACCAGTTCTTTCAAAGCTAATTTTAACTTTCTCCTGAAGTGAATATTTGTACCTGAACAGTTGCATTTATGGAACTGATCTACAGATCAGAAACAACTAATCCAAGTCTGTTAAATGATGAGATGTTGTNTTTTTATTCAAATTAAAATTGACAGTTTTTTTTTTTCCTTTTTTTTTCTTTTTTTTTTTCTTTTTTTTTTTCTGCTAACTTGCAACTGACATGCAAATAATTAAATTTTAATCATGTCATGTTCATGAAAAATATAATGGCATAGTTTATGTACCAGTTCTTTCAAAGCTAATTTTAACTTTCTCCTGAAGTGAATATTTGTACCTGAACAGTTGCATTTATGGAACTGATCTACAGATCAGAAACAACTAATCCAAGTCTGTTAAATGATGAGATGTTGTAGGGAAGAATTTGCCATTGATTAACTTGAGCAGTTAAAAAATAGAGTACTTCCTTCCTCAAATCCAATAAAAATAAAGGATGACTGTCTCAATTTCTATCTTAGCTATTTCATCATGACTTTACTTCCAGGCCTCTTTCCAAGGTATCCAAAGGTATCTGCACTGAAAAATGGCTCTTCTTCCCAAGAGTCTGCACAATGGACAGTGGGATTGAGAGCACCCTCAGCAAGTTTGTTGATGACACCAAGCTGTGTGGTTTGGTGGATACTCTGGAGGGAAGGAATGCCATCCACAGGGACCTTGACACGCTTGTGAGGTGGGCTGATGCCAACCTCATGAAGTTTAACCATGCCAAGTGCAAGGTCCTACAGCTGGGTTGGAGCAATCCCAGGCACAGCTACAGGTTGGGCAAAGAGGAGATTCAGAGCAGCCCTGCGGAGAAGGACTTGGGGGTGTTGGCTGATGGGAAAATGAACATGAGCTGGCTTCAGTGTGAGCTCACATCCCAGCCAGCTTTGGTTAGAATGCTGTGGTCTCACAGTCCCAGATAATTTTCTGTAAAAAGAACTAACTGCTAGTTGTGATGTGACAGTACTTTGTAACAGTGGAAAAAAAAATCTCAGATTGTTTAAAAATGTAATTTATGGCTAAGTCAAATATTATTGTTACCTATGCCATGGTCTCCAATTTCTTTTTTTCTTCAGTTGGCAAGCTATAGTACAATTATCTCAAATACCATCTATTAAATCACATGAAAATGATACAAATTAGAAGGACATTAGTTGCGAGGGTGGTTTGTTAGCTATATACATTCAGATTAATCACACTGTACTTCTAAATATTTATTATCTTGTGTGTTTCCATCCCCTTTATTATTATTCTTTGATAGGTTGTTTTTGGCAGCTCTGGGTATTTGTTTTTTATCAAATGATGATTCATAAATCATGAAAATCATGATTCATGAGCCTTGAAAAATTCACAGCTTTATATAAGCATTTGTCCTATGTTCAGATTAAACTACAACAGCATCTGAGATTTAGAGGTGCATTTAACACTAATACAAATTATCTGCACATTATTCCCTATTTTTATTTAGACTTGTGTCTTTACTACTGCAATTTTCTCTGATGGGAATTGGCTTTTCTTATGCCTTACCATTTGGAATGAGAGCCACAGAGAGAGAGAGTTCACAGATTGCTAGTCTCTACCTTTTCCAGCTATCCATATTTCTGGGACAATCTCTTCTAGCTAAATCCCTTGGTGGTACAATTACTCAGAGTTAGTAGGGTTTCATCTCTGACTGCAAACGAGAAAAAAAGTCAGTGTTTTCTTATAACTCCAGTGGAATTATTTATTTTTTTCTCGATCATACCAAATGTAGTTTTGCTAAAGAAAATAATCAAGATGAATATTTTGTGAAGGGAAAACAAAACATGCAGGCAACAGCTCATCCCCAGAGAAGATTCACTGTAAGCTGGATGAAAATGAAGAATCTGACTGTTGTGAAAATTACTGTGCTCATGCAGCCTGGTAATGGCCACAGACCTAAGAAAAGGCTTTTCATAGATTGAGTTAAAGAGAAGGAATGGCATGGTCCCTGATTACTGAAGTCCTTAGAAGTGGCTGCAACTTTGGTGTGGGACCACAGGAAGAGCCCTACTGGCACATGGCCAGTCCAGCAGAAAGGCAGGTGTTAGCCATATGCAAGAGCAGTTGTGCCTGGGAAAATATAGATCATTCCATGGAGGAAAAACCAGCCAATCAACCAACCAAATAAACACCCAAACCCTTCTGTACATCTTTGGGATAGGTTAGTCCAATAGCTGACCTCTCCAATAAGCTCCAATAAGACAGAGGTACAGTTTGACCAGCGAACACCACAAAGGCAGCATAAGGAACCTATGGCTGAATGTACTTAAGTGATTGGTTTGGGTATTGACATTGAGGCACAGTGAAATGAAGACATTATTCCAAAATGCAGCTATTGGTGACAAATGCTTTGTGGTCCCTGCACAGAAGCACACAAGGGAGTAACAGAAAAAAATTATATCATGTATTTCTGGGACATTCAGAAAACATAAAAACAGAAGAATAGAATAAATGTATTTTTAAATTTATTGTATGCTTAAAACCCCAAACTGTGCTCATAAGAAGATTTCTTAGCTGAATAAACAATGAATCAAAAAAGGTATTGAGTTATAGAAGCTAAGGATGCAACTGCATTATAAAGGCTTTCCAGAAAATAGGTTTACAAAGCTCATCTCAATGCAAAGAAGCTCTTTCATTTACATGGGTGTATACAGATCTTCAGCTATTGTCTCTGGACAGATTTGTCAAGTATTAAACCACTAACCAGTGTACACTTGGTCTTTTTTGTTCCCTGGAGTATGTGGATTTGCTGACTACTCAGTTCTGTTTGTGGGTTCTTTTCCTAAGACTTAGGAAAAAAAAAAAAGAAAAAATTAAGAAAAAAAAAAAAGAAAAAATTAAGAAAAAAAAAAAAGAAAAAATTAAGAAAAAAAAAAAAGAAAAAATTAAGAAAAAAAAAAAAGAAAAAATTAAGAAAAAAAAAAAAGAAAAAATTAAGAAAAAAAAAAAAGAAAAAATTAAGAAAAAAAAAAAAGAAAAAATTCAGAAGAAAATCAAAACCTTCAGTCTCTACTGATGATAAAAATGGAGAGAAATGAGCAGATGGTGCACTATACGCTGTCATTCTTGCAAAGCATACACACACATTAGAAAATATCTCTATCTCCATAAAAAAATAAAAGCCTGCCACACATAACTGAAATATCCTTTCCTGTAAGGAGTGTCTCATTTGTTGATCCAGTAGAAGCAGCAGTAGGTATTGCAGGGGAGCTGTGTGTGAGAAATAGACTGCGGTTTATTTCCAAAGTTACATTTTATTTAAAAATTATTAGGTGGATCGCAATTTTCTTCCAGATTTACTCCATAATTATTTTATGCTACCAGAGAAGTGCTAGATAAAACAGGTTAGTTTTCAATAGCTTATCTTACCGTCTAAACCAATTCAGTAATGGAGATGGGGGATGTATCCATCTCTAAGTCCAAAGTAAGATGTTAACCTTTACCCTCGCCATGATACATTCTCAGGCATACAGCTCCAGCATTTGCTTCATCCAGGATTGTGTCTGCCACAACCCCTGGTGCCAACAGAGTGACCCCATCAGCAGCTGGTTACAGGTGCTAGGATTCATGGAGGGTGAGACCTTCTAGGTAGCTTAAGACAAGGATAGTGTAGGACTAGAGAGCACCCAATGAAGCAGAGGTTCCCAATTGAATGATCACAGCATTACTCTAAGAATAAAGGAACACACAACATACTGGGACACATAAAGTTTGTAAAATCTAGCCTTTCATTTCACATTTGCAGCTGGTGATTTGGAATCTGTTGCTAACTCCATGACTCAAAATGCTAGTAAATAATAGGAGTATCCATAACAAAAATTATAACTAGATAAGCAGAACATTGTACCCTCAAATTAAAAGCAGATTTTCAAAATCCCTTTGTGATGTTTATGATGTCCAGAATATACTTAAACATATGTTGTCACTTTTTCTTTCCAGGAATTACATTATCATGCAAGCATCCTTTCCAAAGCTGAGTTCACAAGCCTGTGCTGAGCTACATTTAGTAGTAGTCTCTATTCATGTCTTGTTTTGCTAAGTAGGCTTTTTTTTTGATCTAAAGTCAAAATTTCAAGCATTTGTGATTTCTTTAATAACTGATGTGCTTTCTTACTGCCAGTTTGCAAAATACAGACTTTGTGGTAAGATGAATATTCTGGCTGTTTAGGGGCTAAATTATCCTAACATTCAGCAGAATAAAAACCATTTTGTCTACAGAAAAATTATATCCAGTTTATTTTTCATTACAGCGTGAGTACAGAAATGACATTGGCAGAATAAGATCCATCTCTAGATTCAGTACAAGTCTTCCCATGTAAAATGTGTTTCATTTTCTATTATCTAAATTCTTCTGTGGTCACAGATGTTCTCTATCATTTCATTTTACTTTTTGACAAGAGACAATCATGTATTTAATCCAGTCATTTTATTGACTTGGTTTTGTCACAGAAAATATGCTTATCTGAAGTGATTCTTTGTGAGTCTTGCCAAAAGCTCTTTCATGAAATTAGAAATAATATGGAAACCTTGGCCCATTCAGTTCAAAGTATTTCTGATGCAGAAGCATAGCAAGCTCAGTGCTTACTGTAAGCATTCCTTATACACTTAAAGAACAATATTCCATGGAAACTTCAGGTGCTATCTCAGCCATGCTTCGTGTGAGAAACTGTTGAAAGCTATACAAAACATCTGGAGGAAATACAGTAACTTGAATTTGGGGATACATAAAGTTACTGTATACTCAGAACACTGAGATATCAAGCTAAAGACTAATTTTTTAATTTCATACCAATAATGAGCATTATACCTTCTCCTCCTCTGTTACTCAGAAGGCATGCAAGTCAACTAGGTGAAAGGTGTCCTTTAGGGAAGCTTTAAGTAAGAGTAGAAAAACAGGTAGACTATGATACGTTTATGATGTGGGCTTCCAATTCCAGCAGTGTCTTTATTCTGCAGTCTCCTGTAATATCTTTTAATTCGCATTGCAACTTCATACTATGGAAATGCATTCAAATTTAAATCTCACTGTTAATTTTCCTAATAGTAAGGAATACGGTGTAAATAAATAGATTAACATAGATTAAAAGTTGCTGTGAAACACTGTGGTGCTGAAAGAGCAAACCAGATCACTTTCTGCCATGCTCTTGGCAGTACTAAATAATAGCTTCTAGTTTAGAGACCTCAATAAAGAGTCTAGGAACAGCTTGGATCCTGACGTGCAGATACAATGTGATTTTCCAAAAGTATTGATAGTGATGTATGAAAGAATTAGGAAAAGCAGGTTCTTTGTTCCTGATGGCTTTCAAATGTTTGCTTTTCACATTCTGTAATCTAGAAAAGCACGTGAATGTAGTTCAGAAAGCATCTGTAAATAAAAGCCCCCAAACCTAAGGCCGTATATATATATCTGTATTCAAGAACAGGAGTAAAATATGAAATGAAAGCTTAAAGCTTAGACAAAAAAATTGCAGAAGTTGATAAAAGGAAGCTGCTATAGCAATGTTGCATAGATGATCTGTTGATTGTTTCAGAAAGGAGAAGGCATCCTTTGAATTTTAAAAGGTTGACAAATACGGGGTATGAGAACTATGTTTTTTCATGCAAAACTGTGGACTACAAATGTGCTGAAAAAGGCATCTGCCCAGAATCAAATAAAAACTAAGCCCTGCTATGGCTGAGAATGAAGTGGTCTGCCTGCTTTTAGAGCTCCTAACCCTGGCTGCTGTGGAACTGTGCAGGTAGAGCATTTGGGAAGCAGATACTAATGGGAGAGGTACTATCATCACAGGATCATTCACTGACATAGTAAGAAACAAAATTGTTCCTGGAGGTATATTTTTCCTTTGTTGGCCACCTACTGAAGAAATAGACCTATTTTTCATATATGCCCCATGCAATACAAACTTAATAGTTTAAAGCAGAATGGAAGAATAAATAGAACTCATCACAAATTTTATGATATATCAATGGAAGCAACCATGATCCCTTCACTCCTTAAGCTGTCTCTCAGTAGTTCTTGAACAGATGCTATTCTTGGAAAAAGAAAAAAAAATAAAATGAAAACAACAACCTTCTAGAGATTAATTCTCATACCCCAAGTGGTTACTGCAAATTGCCGAGATTAATTAAATACAAATAATTACAGTTAAATACAAAGTTTAAAACGGAGGGGTCTAAGGACACAATGAAGGCTTATCTTTTTCTGTACAGAATATAAAATTTCTCCAAGCCTATTTATCTATTTTAAGGTACTAATTGCATAAATATTCTGAAATTACAATTTTTTTAATATCTTGATAATGTATGTTAGAATGTGGATTAAAACCAGGCCAATGCCAAACAGTTTTTATAAAAATGTCTGCTTTACTGAAAGAATCTGAAGCACGATTCAGTTTGAAGTCATTCGGAGTTTGAGGCAGTATTTGTGTGTATGTATGCTATGTTCCTGGGGAAGAATAGAACAGGATGATAGAATGGTTTGGCTTGGAAGGGAACTCAAAGCTCATCCAGTTCCAAACCCGCTGTAATGGGCAGGGACACCCTGCACTAGACCAGGTTTCTCCAAGTCCCATCCAACCTGGCCTTGAACACTGTCAGGGATGGTGCATCCATAGCTTCTCTGAGCAACCTGTGCCAATGTCTCAACACCCTCACATTAAAGAACTTCCTAATGTCTAACCTAAGACTTCTCTCTGTCAGTTCAAAATCATTCCCCCTTTTCCTATCACTCTGTGGCCTTGTAAGTAGTCCCTTTTTGGAGTTCTTGTAGTCCTCCTTTAGGTACTGAACACTGGTGTAAGGCCTTCCTGAAGTCTTTTCTCCAGGCTGAGCAAGCCTGACTTTTGTCAGCCTGTTTGCATAGGAAATATGGGATTCAGCTCTCTGATCACCTGCATGGCCCTCCTCTGGACTTGCTCTAACAGGTTCACATCCCTCTTATATTGAGGTCCCCAGAGCTGAACGCAGTACTCCAGGGGGTGTGTGGTGTGTGTGTGTGTGTGTCTTATGAGAGAGGAGTAGAGAGGGAGAATCACCTCCCTCGACCTGCTGCTGGTCATGCTTCTTTTGATGCAGCCCAGGATATAGTTGACTTTCTGGGCTGCAAATGCAGCATAATGGGTAAGGAGAAAGTTTTACAGATCTTACTAGTGCTTGAAAAAACTTATAACTACAAAAATGAAAGCGTAATGTTCGGTTGTTAATGCTCTTGGAAAAGAAAACTCAGTAAAGGAAAGAAAATTAGGTCAATTTACTTTGGTCTTTAAGCATAAAGTAGAAGAAAAAAATAAATATAAAAAAAATGGCCCCCATAGCTTTTCAAGTACTGTTACTGAGAAGATCAAATCTAGAGCTTCCACATTCCACTCTTTATACTTGAAAGGAAGAGTTGCAAGGGATTTTTTTTTTTTTTTCATCAGAAAAGCAATTTATTTTGAAACAAATATATATTCTGGGATTAAAGTAGCTCAAAAGACTCAGTCAAACAGCATTAGTCCTTAATATCGATTCCCATTAGACTTCCTGCTGCAGTTTGGTTTATGTACAGCAGGGGTTGGGGGCAGGTGGTAAGGCATTGTGTTTAGCTATGATTGAAATTTCCTGAACAGAAGGAATCAGAAAGTGGTCTCAGAAGAACCAACAGATGTGACCGTAGCAGCCAGGACACTGATTTAATGTACCAGCTACAGTTTAGAATATTATCTTGGTAGCATAAGAACAAACGAAGGAGTACCTCTAATCTCTTCAGTAAATGGATGGAAATAATTTCTGAAGATATTATTTTACAGTGGGAGGCAAGAACTATGTCACATTCTACCTTGATTCAGCAAAGATCCCTCTTTTCTTTCACCCCAGTGGCAAGTATCTCTGAATCATAATAAAATCTTGCTCTGATGCATATGTTGAGTTTTCTTCCCAGGTAGTTTGCTGGAAGCCCTGAAATTGTTCTGCTTTTAGCCTCTGATCAGACCAGACCAGCTTTTAAACTGATTTTATTTCATACAATTTCTCAAAAGCTTTGCAGATTTGGCTTCACATGTACAAAGCACAGCACAGAGTTCTGATTCTTTCAAAGAGCATCCTTAAACTTACACTTTCTTGCCTTACCTTCATACTGCTTAGTCCTGCAGAAAATGCATAGCCTGTACTAAAAGCCAATAACTGGTCCTTGAGTCCTATGACTATAGATTCTTGGGCACATTTCTGCTCTGGTATGCATGGTTATTTCAATTAAGAGAAAAATGTGGCTCAGCACATAAGCATCTGTCTGCTAGTAGGTTCTGCCCAAAGAGAGAAGAGGTTCATCCTGGAACCAATCAAGTACCAAAGCAGGATGATACAGTTGTTTAATTTTACACAGAAGTAACACTATAGCAAATCTCCTTCAAGGCAGGGAAATCCTTCCATTGCTGGATGAAACAAAACATCATTTACTTTCCCTACTTAAATGAGACGTGCAAGTCAAACAGGATTTCAACCAGCTGTATTCACAGCTCTGCATCACTTGTCAAACCAGCATGCAGATTTTGGGAGGCAGTAAAGCCAAATAAAGTGCACATTTAAATCTGAATAAATAATGTATCCACAGGATACTTGTGGTGGTCCCAGCTACATTTACACTTAGCAAATGTGCACAAAGTTTTGGTTTGGCAGGCTATTTATGTGTTCATGCATGTTTCCCCCATTCTCAATGCATATTTCAATAACATGGCAGGTTACAAGTCAAAGATTATAGACCAGGCGCTTAAGTAGCCACTAAATGATGGTAATACAGAATAGTTACTTTGCACACTCAAGAGCAGAAAGGCCCATCCCAGCAGGTACTGACACAAGTGCTCATTTAAGCAGATCTGAGAAACCATTATCCAAGACCCCTTTGCAAGGTTTTTCTTCCCCACTGTAACTAGTATTTTTCACAAAGCAACCTGATATGAGCTTGAGTGACTTTCTGTTTCCTTTCTGAAAAAAATCAATGATCTCCCACAAGTAAGGGGAGATTCAAGTTTTATACAAAACAAATAATAAAGACACTGCTTCTCAGAAAAGCTGTTCTTTTGAATATGATGGCTTAGTAACGTATTTCAGTGCCTATAGGAAATAAATCTTGTGCCTGAAGTCAAACATACCAAAAAGCACTCCAAGCAATTGAGATACATTTATCTGCCTCAAAACTCTTAAAGAATAAAAAGCAACTCTCTTAGAAATGCCTAGTTCCCATCTTTCCCACAGTACTAGTTTAGTAACTTGTTAACTTTGATAAACTTGTTTAGAAACTCTTTTTGGACTGTTCTAGCCTCCAGAGAAATGGAAGGCTATTTGGCTTAATTTCTCCAGTGCAGACAAGCTGAACAGACAGCATTTTCAAAGCAGCTTTGACAAGAATTCGACATCTGATAGAAGTGGGTACTCAGAGCACTCAACACTTCCACATGGCTTTGGAAATCCCATCTGACTAGAATTAGGCTCTAGGAATGCACTTATTCTTTTCACCTTGAGAAAAATAGTCTAATCCAAAATGACACTACAGTACATCTTAAAACCTATCTACAGTATATTACAGTAAGTCTACTACATCTTCTTTTTGCAAAATTTCCTTCAGCATCTTACTGGCCAGAAACAAGCATGAGTTACTAAATCATTTTCTCAGAAACATTATGAAGTCTTTTTCATTCCAATATCTAATTAGCTTTGGAAAATTTGACAATGCAGTAGAATTTGCAGTAATTAGAGGGAAAGGTAAGAATAACTGCATTCCTCGTGCATTTGTCTTGATTTGGCACAGGGTAGCCAGGGCATCAATGCAACCTATCTGGGTATTGCTAAAGTACAAAACCACTTCAGAAGGAAGTGCAAATGTCACTGCAAGAGGGGGATCCCACTGGAAATGTTAGGGTGGTGATAAACAATAACAAGCATCAGCAGAATACTCATCAGATGTGCAGGCTCCAGATGGAGTAGAAATCTTTCATCTCAGAACAGGCATCATAGCAGCAACTTCCATGGATCTGACAACAGCAACAGCACTGTATTGGATACCATGAGCCAAGGACAGCAGATTAGGAAGGACTGCCTGCAGGAACAGAGCTAACCCTTAGGGAGGGTGGGAGGCAGCTCTAAATGGCATCCAGTCCACCCACATTTATCTTACTGGATGCCACTGTCACCAAAAAAATGAATGGTTGTATTAGTGCCCTGTTACATAAAGTGGAAGTGTCTGTGGTTACAAAAGCTGTAGCAATAAAACTACCTGCCATGAATGCTTCCTCCCCAGCTGTTCTCTAGTGTATAAGCCACTTTCCTGGAGAATTGCTTGTCAGCTGTTACTACAAGATGGCACCAGTGACTGTATAGCTCAGTCAGTTGATGGCCACATGCTGCATGTGAACAAATGACTTTGATAATCCTACCAGTGGTGATTTGATCAAGGTAGAGGTGTTGGGTAGTTGCTTCTTTACATTCCTTTCTCAGATTTATGACAGAAGACAACAGAGACAAAACAGGACAAGCAGAGTGCAAGTGTGCCTTCTACACACTCTGCTTTTTGACTGTTTATAAAGATCCCATTTAACTATGCCCATAAAAGATGCCAATAAGATGACTGAAGCAGAAAATGGGAAAATGCTGGGTTTTTTTTTTCTGTTTCCTTCATGCATTTGACAACATAAGCTCAGGAGAGCAAACTATAAATAGCTGACATGAACTTGTGTTCATGACATTATGGATCAGTGTCCATCAGTGTCAGTCAGTTACTGATCCAAGCAGGCTTGCCTTGTCCATATATGTTTTGTCTTCACTCAAACTGTATCACTTGCATTGATCAAAATATTAATAGATATGCTACTGATACCTTATAACTACTGTGCAATATGCATATACTGTTAAAGCCTTATCCTAAGTTAGCATGTCTCCAACTCTTGATGGAAATACATAGCTTGAACTCTGCCTTCATATAGTTAAATGAATTTGCCTTTAATGAACAGAAATAACTCTGTAATCTGCTGGAATTATAGTCTTTCGAAGTTACTCTATCAAGTTTCTTTTTTTTGTATCTTAGTGATTATCTTCATTCTGAAAAATCAGCAGGGCCTGAATTATAGGACCCATAACACACACCTAACAATTCCTGAAGAATCTAAATTTATTTCATACAGGTTTATTTATAGTACTTGCTCTGTAGAAGTCTAAACAGTTATTAGCACTGCATTCTCACACTCTAAATCACCAGCACTTATAAGTGCTGCAAAACTGTCAGTCACCTTCCTGGACTCCACTGAAACAGGAAATTGAACAAGAGGTTAATCAGCAAGTTAGTGCAGGCAACCAAGTATAAGGGTCCCCTCAAAGGTTAAAGATCTGCTCTCATGCTTTCATCTCTTTCTCAAAGTCCAAATATAAACAGCTTCCCTGCCAGTTAATTTACAGGGATTAATAACTGGATGACTTTATAATTCACTTCAATGAGGCTGGGAAAACAAGTCAATAAATCATGTCTTTTATCTGCCTGCTTGGGCTTATACTGAAGTCTGTTCTGCATCTATGAATGATTAGCAGCAGGTGTAAAATAGTTCCCCAAAGGTTCCCACTGGCAAAACCCATTCACTCCTGGATCCTCCTGACAATAGTTCATTAATCACCAAGATTTCAGACCAAAGTCCTAACATCCAAGTCAAGGATATGTCACATCTGCTTCCATTAAGAGACCTTAAATGACCTTAGCCAGTAATTCAGGGCTTCTGCAGCTTTACCAGCTCTCCTGGACATTTTTTTTTTTTCCAAAAGAGCATTAAAGAAAGAACCAGGCTCTATTTTTTATATTATTATTATTATTTATTTACTTTATTTTCTTTCCTCCTTTAAAAAGGCAACTTGCCTATCTTTTCCAAAGTAAATCCCCCTGGGAAAATATTGTGAATTGGGATATTGCAGCATTTTGAGATATGGTAATCCAGGGAAGCTAAATTTAATGTCACCAGTGCAAGGTGTACTCTACTTTGCAAATAACATGTTGTAAGTCCTTTGATACCACATTAGAAAATAATATGATTATTAAAATGATCATGTATGTTGCAAACACTGAAATATAGAAGTATACTTGATGGAAAAAGAACTAGATGAAAAGAGAAGGAAAGGAGGAAACTGAGAATGTCATCAACATAATTCAGTGATGCTCAGCCAGAGCTGCCATTCATTCTAATATAGTAAAAATGGACTCCTTTCACTCCGTAAGTGTCCAATGTCCAAATCCTGCAGCTGTCTCTCGTGAATCAGACCTTTGGAAATACACTGTCTTTAGATACAGCAATTAGGCCTGATTCAGCACTGCAGTTGAGGCAAGGAAGAAGACATCAGCAGATTCTCCTGGAAGGCATGCTAAGGCACATAAAAACCAACAATGTACTTGGTGACAGCCAGCATGGCTTCACTAAGGGGAAATCCTGCCTGATCAATTTGGTGGCCTTCTATGATGGGGCTGCGAAACTGATGGACAGGGGTAGAGCAGTTGACATCATCTACCTGGACTTGTGCAAAGCATTTGAC
>NDXB01000645.1:18313-65033 GCA_002631895.1 Agapornis roseicollis | reverse complement strand
TGTCCCTGCTTATGGCAGGGGGGTTGGAACTGGATGATCTTAAGGTTCTTTCCAACCCAAACTCTTCTATGATTCTATGAAGACCTGTTGTGAAGCAATGTACCACTGAAAACTGCCCAGTTCTGGGCCCTTCACTACAAGTGAGATATTGAGGTGCTGTACTTGTATCAACAAAGGGCAAAGGTGCTGGTGAAGGGCCTGGAGCGCAAGTGTGATGAGGAATGGTTGAGGGACCTGGGGGGGTTTATTCTGGAGAAGGCTCAGGGAGGACCTTATTGCTCTCCACAGCTGCCTGACAGAAGGATGGAGCCAGGAGGTGGCTGGTCTCTGCGCCCAAGGAACAAAGATTAGACTGCACCAGAAGGGTGCTTAGGCATTGGAACAGGCCACCCAGGGCAGTGGTAGAATCACCATCCCTGGAAGTATTCAAAAACCCTGTAGAAGAGCCTTTAGTAACATGGTTTAGTGGTGGCTTTGGCAGTGCTGCAATAAAGGTTGGACTTGATGATCTTAAAAGTCTTTTCCAACCTGGTTGATTCTATGATTCTAAATGGGTGGTTTTGCCATGAAGAGTGTCCCTAAAGAATCCTCTGGCTTGATAATACATTTCTGCTGCCACCTACTGAAAGGTTCCCAGTCGCTTGCTTTTGTAGCAGTTAACATCAGGCTAGGGAGCAGGAGTTCACTGGAATAATCCATCATTGCCAAGCTGCAGAGAGCAACTGTCTCAGCCTTTAGTGAAATTACAGTTCTTGGGCTGGGACAACAGGGTATGTGCAAAGGACAGAAGGGCTGCTCTACAGGCAGGTTTTCCTACCTCTTCCCTTGCCCCTTTCTCTCTAGAAGGTGACCTCCCTTGGTGCCAAGTGTGAAAAGCAGCCTGCGCTTCTTCAAATTAGCTTTCTCAAGAGCATGTTCCTCAGGGTTTCAAAGCACTACGGGAGCGATGGGGGAAGCCCTGTTGGTTGTGCTCTAGGTAGGACAGGTACATGATGAAGGTGGATTTGCACTAGGAGTTCTTCAGGCAGGTGCTTCTGAAGTGTTGAGTTGGCAAGCGCACTCTTATGCTTGATATCTCCTCCACTCAAATCCAGGTGGTTTTGAAATGACTGAGGGTCCCCGTTACCTCGTGGAAATAGTGGCTAAGGGAAAACCCAGGGATCTGAATCATCTCTGCTCTCTCCTCTTAGTAAATGGCGTCATTGTGCTACTGTCAGCAGCTGTCATCAGAAACCAGCTGGGCTCCCTTCCTATTACACTTCACTCACTCTTGAGTAAACTCTGGGCAGCTTCCTGAGAGCAGTAACTCTGCTTGGAAAGTCCTGAAGTGTATCTAAATATTTGGTGGTTGCTGTAGCATGGTAATTTCTAATGTGTACTTGTGCCACAGTGTTGTGCTGGGTGAGGACCAGTGCTGGGTGGACCCATCAGGGCGTAGGGCTGCCTGCAGACCCACCCCATCACTGGTGCCCACTATCTCAGTTCCTTCCGAAGCAGAAGCAGCCAGGTGCTGTTCAGCAGGTCCAATTCCCTCCTGTTGGTGGGTTCCAAGTGAAATCCTGTTAAAGAGGGCACATCATCTTCCATGAGCTCAGGCTGACTGAAACATTTGCCTTGCCCACAGTGTGTGTGTGCTGATTCCTGGGTGTGCTGTGCTCTGGGGCAAGGGGGTTTGGGCAATTCCAGCCACCTGAACAGTGTTGGTGGCCTCCAGAGCAAGGGCAGCTCACAGTGCTGCTGCTGCCTGGCCCCAGTGTGCAGGCAGCACAGCTTGCTTTCCTCCTGGGGAACATCCTTCCCTGGACAAGCGTGTGCTCCCTCCTCTGTCTCAGGCCCTGCTGATCACTTTCCCAAACACAGAGCACACAGAGCCCTTGAGGAATGCCAGCAATGACCTGGATTAACTTTGGGAGCTACAGAAACCCTTGGCTAGGAGGTTTATTGAGACAGTGTCACAAGATGGCTTGTCTCAGGGCTCCTGTTTGAGGCACTGCATCATGCACGAAGACTCTGCAGCATTCCTCGACAGAAGCCTTCTAAGTGCAAGAGTGGGATGCCAACATCTGGTGGCTAGTAGCCAAGTGTGCTGTGAGCCGTGGGGAGGGAAAGAGGGAGGTGTTCTATGGGGAAAAACCTGCCAAGTTGGATGGAAAACAAGTAGGTAGAAAAACAGTTGAAAAAGTCTGAAGTGCCCCAAAACCATGGGAACATTTTTGTTTGGGTTTAAGCACATTTCTGTTCACAGGTTGGGGTTTGAAGCTCTTTTTCTCTTGCTGAGCAGAGAGACAAGTGAAATTTGAAGAGCAAGATAGTGGATGTTGAAGGTCACTTCCAATCCAAGCTTTTCCATGATTCTGTGAATGAGAAACTGTTACTTCGAAACAGGAAATGCATTGGTGAGCATGAGGCACAGCACAGCGTGAATGAGCTGTGGCTGTTGCGTACGGTTTCCTGCTGAGAGCAGAAGTGCTGTGGTGGCTTTTGGAGGTGAGGGTGCATGCTGCGAGACACCGAGCTCGATGGCCAGCTCAGGACAGGGCTCTGCAAACACACGGGGCTGGCTGGAGGCAGAGCTGTCTGAATCATAGTGCTGGGGCGAGTGTGGTGCTTTGATCATTGAAAGCCTGTCTGAGAGGAGCTGATGAAGTTCTTTCGTGCTGTGGAATCTGTGGATGTTGGCTCTTTAATCGGTCAGGAATGTAAGGTCCGGGTGCGTCAGCACCGTCTCCAGCGAAGCATGAGCAGCGTGATGCAATGAACCGAGGTGGGAGGCTCAAGCGGGAGGTGACTTCCCGCCGTGTCAAAAGGCCATGGGCCACCTCCATGAACCACAACTCCTTTTCTTCTTCAGGGTGTGAGCTGTAATTGTATTTGCATTAAATCTTGTATTTCTGCAGCAGCTGCCAAAAGCAAATAGTGCGGAGCTGGTCAGGGAGCAAGTGTGGCCCGTGACAGGGAGTGAAGTGCATGGGGAGCCATGGAGCAGGGTGATAGCAGGGTGAGTGCTTATGGCATTGCTTTTTGTCAGGGCAGTGCTCCTGTGCCTCAGTGGGAAGGGGTGGCTGGTAGGTGCTGCCCTGTGCATGCTCTGCCTGGGGCTGAGCAATCTGGTGCTTCCAAGAGCTTTGTACAGAGGTTAAGCAAAGAGGCCACTGGGGCTGGCAGCAGCCTCACAGCACTGCCTGGAGCTGCCCAGCACTCCCTGAGAGTGGAGCGTTGCAGCTGCCATCCCTGCGGAGTTGTGGGGTCTTGCAGGAGGCAAGGGCCACGGGGCTGGTGGTGCCCTCCATGCCCAGGCAGCCCAGGGTTCATGGGAGATGGACATGCGTTTCCTGTTGGATGGGGCTGCCTGAGCAGCCAGTCCTGGTTTTGGCTGCATCTCTGATCACATGGGAAATGGTGCTTTTACTCCATGTGTACTAAACCCCTACACAGGTTAGGCCCTTGCACCACACGCCTGGTTTAGGAAGGCTGCTGGAAAGCTTAGAATTGGCGAAGGCTCCTGAGAGCTGAGAGGGAACAGTAATGGCCAGGCTTGGTGGTATCATTTGCTTTCAGGCACAGCCCAGCTTCACAGCCCCTGGTAGATGCTGGGAGATGCAGCTGGTGGGGTTGGCTTTGCTGCCCAATGAAGAGTTCTTGGCCATCTCTTCTCACCCTCCATCTCAGTGCCAGGCATTCATTAGAGTGGCAAACCTACTTCCAGAAAGCATATTGAGGTGAGAACATTTCCTTTTGGGCTACTTTTCAGACAGATCATCAAGGCTGTGGTTTGTCTTGCTCCCAAGCACTGCAGTCATTCCTGCCCAGGGAAGGTGACTGCTGCCAGCAGCAGGATTAGTTTAAAGGAATTGCAAAACTCTGCAGGTTGAGAGGCATTGACTGCACTGGCTTTTGGGGGGCAGCTTTGCACCCTACCAGCTCTCTGCACATGGCCTAGACCTCACTAGCCTGTTGCATGGCTGTGTGTTGGTCTTGTGGCCCAGTGCAGGGCACACCATCCTTCCTGTGCAGAGACAGAGTGGGGCAGGAGGGTTCTCACCACAAACCAGGTGTTGGATGAGGACCAGAGTGTGGCCTATGGTGGGAGCAAGGAAGGGTGACAAAGTTTGGTCTGTGGTGAAGCAGGGCAGCTGGCTTGATTTCAGCGTACGTGTGAAGCGTGCTGCACCCCTGGAAACGTGTAAGTGCAAATCCTGCTGCCTTCTCACATGCCTTCAGCCACTTCCAATGCAGCCTCTGGCTCTGCATCCTTGCCTCTGCTGTGGAGAGGCTTCAGGTGTGCTGATAGGAGCTGCAACTCAGGTCATTCCTCCCTGCATTGGAATAACTGTCGTGGAAACAAAGCAGTGTTCCTGAAACCTCCAAAGGCTGTGGTGAAGTGGGTGCATTCACTGCCCCAACTGAGCAGTGATCACAAGCTGTGCCTCTTAGATAAGGCACAGGAACACTCTAGAATAAATCTCTAGAAAGCAGATGTGGCAATTGCCAATCAGGAGGAGGAACTGCTCTTGCAAGTCCTTGTCCTCCAAGGGCTGTAGTACCACTACTGTGGAGCCAGGCTGAGAGAGCTGGGCTGGGGCAGCCTGGAGAAGGGTCCAGGGAGACCTTAGAGCAGCTGCCAGTACCTAAAGGGGCTACAAGAAACCTGGAGAGGGGCTTTGGACAAGGGCCTGTAGGGACAGGCCAAGGGGAATGGCTTGAACCTGCCAGAAGAGGGGAGACTGAGCTGAGCTCTGAGGCAGAAGCTGTTCCCTGTGAGGGTGCTGAGGCGCTGGCCCAGGGTGCCCAGAGAAGCTGTGGCTGCCCCATCCCTGGCAGTGTTGAAGGCCAGGTTGGACACAGGGGCTTGGAGCAAGCTGCTCCAGTGGAAGGGGTCCCTGCCCATGGCCAGGGTTGGAACTAGATGAGACTAAAGGCTTCTTCCAACCCAGACCATTCTGTGACTCTATGAACTGGTCCCGCAGTGAGCCAGAGCCATCAGCTGACAAACCTGCCTCCTCTTGCTCTCCTGTCTGTATTTCCTCCTTCCTGCTTGCCAAACTTGTGAGAGCAAAAATCATGCAGCCACAGGATGGCCCAAAAACGGGGTCAGAGGATGTAGGGTTAACCGGGGCTGCAAATCAAGAGCAAATGAAAGCATGTGAGCTCAGGGCAGCTTGGGGGTGGGGATGGAGAGGCCTTGGTGGTGTTCCTCCCAGGGAACAGATCCCACCAGCCTGGCAGGTCTGGCTGGACCAGAACAGCCTCCAGCAGTGTGGAGGCAGCATGTGTCAGCCGCTTGCTCACAGCGCTGCTCCCTGGGAAGGTGCAGCAGGGAGACAGAGCTTCCTGTCTAGACCCCAGTAATCACCGTGAGGAGGAGTTTGCACGCAAGCTCCTGCTCTTTCTCCCGGGATTACCAAAGCAGAAACCCGGGCCCAGCTCCTCGGGCAGGAACACCTCTCTTCTGCCACGCGTCTCGGAAAATGTCGCGGCTGTCTGCTCCTTGCTCCTGCATGATTCCGGCTGCTGGGTGGGAGCCAGCGGCTGTGCTGGCTCTGCACCGCCGGCTCTCGGTGTGCAGGATTGCTCAGGAAGCCTGTATCCCCCCATCTGTGCTTGCAGGGTTTCATGGGATGCTCCTTGAGCCCAGTGATGAGTCTCCCTGGAGGCTAGTTTTGGGAGGGAGGAGTAAAAGCATTGGGACCAGCCCAGGTCCTTTTGCCCCAGAAATTATGTGACCAAGGAGAGTGACTGGGGGATATCCAGATTCCCTGAATCCTCACCTGCCTGGGGCTGCAGGTGATGATTAAGTAAAGAAGTGGCATTAAACCACATCCCTTTGCTATGAGCTCTGAAGTTCAAGCACCCGAGGAGGGCAGAGCATGGTATTGTGCAGGAGTGGGCATTGTGGATCTCTGTTCATAGCCGTGAGCACTCCTGCTCTGCACCAGGCCAATGTGGAGCTGAAATGGTCACCAGCATGGCCTCCAAACTCTGCAAGTGTCTCTTGCAACCTGGTGGGCACAAGGGGGAGTGTGGACAGAAGGGCAGAGCTGTTCATAGCCTAGTTCCATTGCACTAAAGAATAATGGTTTAGTAACAAATGAATGCCTGGAAGTCAGCTCTGTTGATGCCACTCTGCAGTCAGTGCAGTGAGCGGGAGCTCAGACCCGCTCGGGTTTTCTGGGACTTGTCTCTGCTCACAGCCCCTGGATTCAGTTCCCTGGCTGTGAACCCTTTGCTGTCTGTTGGGGCAGTGGCAGCAGCCCTCATGCGTCAGCGGGTTGCAGGCAGCAGGAACCCACGCTGCCTCCTCGCCCTGCGGTCCCTGAAAAGCAGCTCTTGTGCCTGGGGAGCGTGTGAGAGGGACAAGGAGCCCTTTGCCATACCCACGGCCCTGGTTGTCGCTAACAGCTTTCACTGTTTGAATAAAGGCCCTTCGCAATTCAGATCGGGGCTGGAAGGGATGTCCTCATGGCACGGGCATTTCAGCTGAGTGCACAGATGTGTCACTGCGGCCTGCTGCGAGGGAGCTGAGGGGGAGTGATGGCAGCAGAACTGTGCTTAATGAACTTCCCTTCGGGGCTAAGGGGGCTTGCAGGAGTCAGGGGGAGGCTGTCAAAGGAGGGTGGAGAAAAGATGGAGAGAGCAGGTGGCTGGTCTCTTTTCCAAAGGAACGCCTGGTGGGACAAGAGGTAATAGCCTCATTCTGCAATTTCTTCACAGAGAGGATGGTCAAGTATTGGAACAGGCTGCCTAGGGCAGTGGTGGAGTCACTGTCCTTGCAAGTGTTTGCAGACCATGTAGATGAGGGCCTCAGTGACATGGTTTTAGTGATGGCCTTGGCAGTGCTGGGGAATGGTTGGTCTTGATGACCTTGAAGGTCTTTTCCAACCTGACTGATCCTGTGATTCAGTGGTCAACTTCACGGTCCCTGCCTGTCGCCAGCACAGTGGCTGTGTCCTCTGGCTCATGAGCCCCCCTGGCCATGCACCCCATAGCAGGAGGCTGCTGCCCCATGGAGGCTAGTGTGTGCTTGGATAAAGGCTGCAGCCTGCACCCGTGGGTGCTGCTCTGCTTTCTCACAGGTCCCTCTGTGGAGCTCTCCCCATGTTCTCCACAAGCCCAGCTCTGGGAATCTTCCCCAAGGGTCCCCCCCAGCTCACAACCAAATGCATTTGGAGATTGGTGCTCAGAGCAAGGGCTGCCCATGCTCCCACAGCATTGCCTTCTGCCTGCCTGGCCTCACCAGAGACTGTTGTGTCTGTTGTTTGGAAACCCAGAGAAAATAGTCAAAAGAGCCAAGTGCTGATTTTTCCAGTCACCTAGGAGCACCCAGACGAGCAGGAAAAAACGCTGTGTGCTGAATTCCTATCTTGGGATGCACAGCTTTGGGCTGCTTCCCTGCCAAGCCTGTCCTAATTAAAGATGATTAAGGAAACACACGTATTTGGTGATGATGCCAGGGAATTTCTGATAGAAAGGAGGGTCTGGGTTTAGAAAACTGGCCCAGCTGGGGGGAAAAAAGAGCCTTTTTTACCCAAATGAAAAAGGACTTTGCTGTTGAATCCATAAGGAGGCCTCAGCATACTAATTCCTCTCTAGGCTCCAAGCCTACAGGATCTGATTCGATTTCCTTCCTTGCTATGGTTAACGTATCCCACTTTTTTCAGCTCTGCTGTTGCAACGGCATCAGCAGCTCCAAGGAGGGTTCAGAGGGAACAAATTCAAATGCTGTGTAAATGTTGCAGAGGCTAAACATTAACGTTTCCAGGCTGCCTTTGGGAACGAGAAACTGCTGTCCTCACCCTGGGAAAGGTGCGGGGACACGCGTGCCCTCTGCAGGCTGCCTGCAGCAGGTCCGTGCAGTCAGTACCAGGGTGAGCCTTAACTCTCTGGGTTTTCTACCTTGCAGCAGAAGAAGTCGTACCTGGAGCGGAGCGTGAAGGAAGCAGAAGATAACATCCGGGAGATGCTGATGGCAAGAAGGGCACAGTAACCGTGCGGCTCCCACTGGCCTCCTGCATCCCCCTCGGGGTGGTTTTGGGCAGCTCTGCCCAAGTGATGGTCACTGCTGCCCACTGTGTGTGCCTCTGTGGCAGCTCCCATAAAACCGCTGTTGAAGCCTGGGCTCCATTCCTGCTTTCATTGACAGGCTGAGAGAGCTGGGCTGGGTCAGCCTGAAGAAGAGAAGGCTCCTTAAGGGGAGACCTTAGAGCAGCTCCAGTGCCTAAAGGGGCTGCAGGAAACCTGGAGAGGGGCTTGGGACAAGGGATGTAGGGTCAGGCCAAGGGGAATGGCTTTAACCTGCCAGAGGGGGGATTCTATGATTGCCTGCCGCCTCAGCACCTGCTCTGCCTGTGGGGATTTGATGAAGAGAGGAGGAGATGCTGCGGTTTGGGTTAGTGCTGTCTGGGGCACCCTCCTTCACTCTAAGGCACTCAAAGCCCTTGCTGCTGTGGATTCCCGGTGCTCATGCGTGTGGTCACTGGCTGTGCCTCAGCCGTAACAGGTCCCGATTCCCTCCCTGCACCCGGGCTGACAGAGGCACTAGCAGCAGCGAGCTCATGGAGGGCCACTGCCACCCTGTGCTGTGTGCTTGCAGTGCACCAGCCCAGCTGCCTCCTTCCTCTGCTCCTGCCTGAGCTGAAATAGTCTCTCCTGCCAGCAGCTCCCTGGGGTCTTGGAGCAGGCACATGAATGCTGAGTGCAGCACCCGGGGAAGCCCTGCTCCAGAGGGTACAAGGTGATGGGTGAGCTGCAGCAGCGCAAAGCACGGCCAGTGTGTGTGTGTCTGCCAGGATCAGTTTTGCTCCCACGGCAGGAGGATAGGAGCAAACCGGGGCAGCGCGCAGCTGGGTTGTGGAAAGCAGCAGGTTTCCCCTCTGCCACAGATACAAGCTTTTTATCCCTTTTCTGGCCAGGCATGCCACGAAACAGCTTTAACTCTAAATCCTCAACACTGAATTAATCCATGGCCTTGTTTCTTCTTCCTCGTTAATTCACCCCCTGCAAGCCTGTAGATGGTGGCTCACTGCTCAAAACAGGGTCAGCCCTGAGTGAGCAAAGGGATGAAAGCTGCACTGTGCGCTGCAGGACGGGGGGTTGGGGTGCCAGGCACGGGTATCCCACAACAGCTGGTCCCACTGTGCTCCCACACCTTATGCATTGGGATGCTGCAGAGAATCCCCCAGATGCTGGTAACAGGGAGGCCAGAGGTGCCCAGCCCAGACCCCTGCGAGGGGATGAGGCACCAACTGCTGCTGGAAGCCACCCTCCATCACTGGTGCAAAGCCAGCACCAGGCTGAGAACAGGCAGCAGCAGGGGAAGCGCACCCTCTGCGGGCCACATTGAGTGAAACAGCCGGGACCTGGTGGAGAAAATCAACTGTTGGCTTTAATTATTGCGTACATCTTCATCTCTAGGACTAGGAAAAATTCAACTGATAAATATACATTTCATAGGAATGCCTTTGGCTGAAAGACACCATTAGCACATTCTTCAAAGTTACAACAAAAGTCTTAGAAATGTTAAAAAGGGATTTCTTTTTTCCGTTACTAAAATAAAGAAGTGCACCCCCCACCCCAGCAAGGCGCTAGGACTGACAGACAGGGACTCTTGGCTGTGCAAAGCAGAGTGTTGATTACAGTAACAGAAAGGAGTTAGGGCAGGAGTGGGGAGCCTGCATAGCACTCAGCGAGAGGTTCCGGAGGCAGCTGCGCGCTCAGGTCAGCATGTCCCACAGGCAGCAGCAGCACAGCGCGGTCCAGCACGCCGTCAGGCAGGCGTTCTCGCCGGAGTCGTCCCTCCGCCGCTCCTCCACCACGTACACTGCAGGGACACAGAGTTCCGTCAGCCTCAGCGCAGCACAGGACACCCACAGCACCCAGCCATGTCACGGAATGGGCTGGAACCCAGTTCCAACCCCTGCCATGGGCAGGGACGACCAGGTTGCTCCAAGCCCTGTCCAACCTGGCCTTGAGAAACCTGGCGTAGTGGAAGGTGTCCCTGTGCATGGCGGGGGATTGAAACTGGATGAGCTTTAAGGTCCCTTCCAACCCAAACCATCCCGGGACTCTATGATGTATGCTTTTTAGATGTTATAAACCCATTAGAAGTTTTAAACTACAGCCACCTGTTGAGGACATAATGACAAAGCACGTTCAGAGCACGTACAAAGTGCTGTTATGAAAGGCTTACTGGAGTACTGAACAAAATGGCTCTCCCAAACACGGGGCTGTGCAGTGGGAGATGGGCACTGCCACCCTGTGTCCGCTCAGTGGCTCGTGTGGGATGCTGCCTCCAGCACCAGCGGGTCACAGCAGGCACCGCTCCTCCCTGCCGGCACCTAGCGCACNCTGTGTCCGCTCAGTGGCTCGTGTGGGATGCTGCCTCCAGCACCAGCGGGTCACAGCAGGCACCTAGCGCATGGGCACCGCCAGCCTGTGCTGGAAAGGTCTGCACTGAACCGGTTGATGCACAGACACAGCAGCCCGGTCAGGACAAGGCTAGGACAGAAGAGACGGCTGTCACCAGACAAACTGCCAGAAACTTTAACCCCAGCCGTACAGCATTAATGCTAGAAACCTTGTCCCATCAGCCAGGTGGATGTGGGGCTTATAAAAGCAGAACAGACTGCGATGGTCAACCATTCACTTACACCTGCCAAAGTGCACAGGGCAAAAACCAGTTCAAATGAAGGCTTAGATAAACTGTTCCCAGCCAAGCTCCTCAGTAAGCTGGAGACATCCTACACCAATCCTCTCATTTTGGACACTGTGCAGCAGAATGTCAGCTTCAAAGCACTAAACATAGTGACAGAAGTCCCCAAGAGTACATGGTAGCACTTTCAGCCACATGGCAGCATCTTCTTCCAGCCTATGCATTAGGGCTACTTTAAATGCAGAGAATCCCCTGTGAGCAGCACAGTAAGAGACAGCATAACAAAACCCTAGGCACCTTACTCAAACCTCTCAAAATGATGTTGTTAGGAAACCTTGCTCAACATGTCACTGAAACAAGCTACCCAAGGTCTTCCCAACTTGCTTCAACCAGGAGTTTTCCATAAACAGAAATCTGGTTTTATGGAATTTACCAAATTTATGGATTTACCAACAAAACCCCAACCCAAAATACACCAATTAAGGCAACCACTGGTTATCTATGGTCCTTAGCAGAAGCCTGAATGTCTCCAAGCTAAAGCCACCCAACTTTGCTGTGGTGGGGACCTCATTAGCTGCTTTGTACCTCTCTTTTGCCCAGGGTCAGGTGCTCCAAAGACCTCCCATGGTATGCCAGGGTCCTTGCCACCATGGGCAGAAGCCCATTAGCACTTTGGGATTGGTGATCTGACACTGAAGAGAAACAAGGGTTGTTTCCCTGAGGCACCAGGCAGCACTCAGGTTAGGCTTGAGTTTTGATGCTTCCATTGCCTTTTCTAAAACAGGATGGGAGAAGGAATAAGCTGAGCAGACCCTCCCAGCTTCTAATCACCCTTAAAGAGCATAGCCCACAATGAATCATGCTTACCCCAAAAATGGCTGCACTCCCTGTAATCGCTCAGTACCAGCCTGTGCAACCCAGTGCAAATAACTCCCACGTTGTTTTTAAAACAAATACTACAATACCTTGTTATTTCATGCACAGTCTGCTTTATCTTAAGCATACACATTTTGTTTCTTTCCATACCTAATTGATGTGTTAATCATTAGCTCCATGAGGGAAAGGGATAGGCAGCACTTTTCACCTGATTTGGTATTGTGACCTTAGACTGTAGTGCTCCTTATTGCAGTGCTTTAATGGGTCTAAAAGGCTCGGATGACAGAACCAGCCCATGCTCTCCCAGGGACAATTCTCCCTTTAGGGTACCAATTTATCCACACAGGGAGCCCCCCAGAAAACTGACAGTGATGGCATTTGAGAGCCCTCAAGCTCTGCAAGCCCTCACTTGTTCCATGCCACTGGATGCCATGGCTCTTACATAGGCATTTCAGGTATGACATGGAGGTAGAGAGCAAGCAACAGCTCACCTCAGGCAAGCCAAGGGGTAGGCTCAGCTGCATGAGGAGTGAGCTGCGTGCATCCCTAGGTCAGCCCAGCCTGGCACCAGCCAGCTCCAGGGACTTTCCTCTTCCCAAGGTGAAAAGGCAAGAGAAAAGCAGTAAGTCTTAGAGTCACAGAATGGTTTGGGTTGGGAGGAACCTTAAAGCTCACCCAGCTCCAACCCCTGCCACAGACAGGGACCCCTTCCACTGGAGCAGCTTGCTCCAAGCCCCTGTGTCCAACCTGGCCTTCAACACTGGATGGGGCAGNCCAAGCCCCTGTGTCCAACCTGGCCTTCAACACTGCCAGGGATGGGGCAGCCACAGCTTCTCTGGGCACCCTGGGCCAGCGCCTCAGCACCCTCACAGGGAAGAGCTTCTGCCTCAGAGCTCAGCTCAGTCTCCCCTGTTCTGGCAGGTTCAAGCCATTGCCCTTGTCCTGTCCCTACAGACCCTTGTCCAAAGCCCCTCTCCAGGTTTCTTGTACCCCCTTTAGGTATTGGAAGAGCATTAGGCCTTGAAGTTTACTTCTCCTTTAACTCCACCTGCGTGCAGCACAGAGCCACCTCGCATGCAGACAGGTTACTTGCACTCCTAGCTGCTTTAAGCTGCTAGGCAAGGCCTGGGGCATAGAAGCAGCAAGAAGCAGTTCACCAAGCACTGCTCCTGCAGACCAAAACTCTTCCTGTGTTATCTGAACAGCTCTTTGCCATAGTCACAACTATGGCAGAAGTATTCTTCACATTCTTCATTCAGAAGCTCAGAGCAGAAGCTTTAACACCAATCATCTTGTCTGGGAGGAAGCACACAGCAGAGAAAGAACCAAAAAGCCTTTTCCCACCTGTGAATAAAGTGGTTTTTATCACAAGCACCAAGAGTTTTGTTTTCGCTTGTGCAGGCAGAAAGAAGGCTTGCTTAAAGCTGCACAACACCATTTGAACAATAGTTTCTTCCAGGGTAAGTACTGCCTGCAGCAGATTGGTAAGTCTGTGCATCTGGTTCTACCTTCCAACCATCCTTACCTAAGTCCTTCTTTGAAACTCTTTATGTTCAGGATGAAGGCCAGAGAAGGGAAAGTGAGCAACAGAACAAGGGAATGAGCAGCAGCCAAGGGATGCAAATGGGACAGTGACTAGAAAACAAGTGTTTCTGTTCCGTTTTTCGGGATGCACACTCTAGGTCTGGAGATCCAGCACTGCAGGAGGCACGAACACCCAGCACTGGCCTCTGGGACAGCCACGTGTCCTGGAGGAGATCCCACGCAGGCAGCAAATGCGGAAGAAGAGGTGCATGGCTGGGGAGTAGGGACCAGAGGACTTCAACTAAAACCTTCACGCTAGCTGCCACCAAGGCTGCTCCCTACCCACGGGAACTCCAGGGCAGAGCCTGGGCGCAGATGAGATCTAGTTCCCTTGGCAAGAAAGGCATTGCATTGTTCCCTCTGCTCTCTGGGGATACTTGCTCATGCTTAACAGCATCATGCCTGACATGTCACACTCCCCAGCCCCCCAACTCCTTCCTGCCCTGAGGCTTTCACTGTACACGCAGTCCCTACTGAGACCATATTCAGATTTCAGGAAATACCTTAGCACACTCCTGAAACAGATACCAGGCAGAGCCAGATGGAAACACAATAGCCTACTTCCAAACAAAAAAGCTCCCAAAGCTGCAAAAGACTCAGAACAAGTTTGACAATCCCCAGCTCTAAACACAAACAGCTCTGAGCACAAATCAAGTAGAAAGGAAGCAAGCTGTCAGTGAGTAGGGGTAGCTTCACCTGCAAATCCCCTCCACCAGGGATAGCTGCAGACCTAGCCCAGATTTCAGCCTGGACTCAAGCAGAAGCAACTAATGTACAATGACCCGAGCTGGTACCAAGCCTGCCCTCCTCCATGGCTGCATGACTGTATCCAGCAGGGTTATGAAACATCCTGCCTCTCAGTTCTCACATGTCTGAGCAGCTCTCATAGTCACCCCAGAGAGCTGTTTCAGCTTTCAGGGAGCTAAAAGGCAACATATTGCAGAGAAATTACCATGCCAGTGTGCCGAGTAAGAACTTTCCAGAGCCAGCGCTGCACTGGCCACACTTCACACCAGGGTAAAGCCATTCTCCTCTCACACATCGTATGTGCTCCAAGCATGAGTTAGGTTTGATCATAAAACGTGCAGATGTTCTTGCAAGTGGGCTCAGGGCTGTGGAAGAGGCGAGTTTCCTCACCCAAACACAAAGGGATGGGATTCAGAGATCTCGGAGATGACCGCAGTGCTACTCATCAGCATTTATGGAGTACAGATGTGTCCAGGAAGATTTAACATCACTAAAAAGCATGGCTATAGGCACTCCTTGTAGGAGAAAAGCATACCTTATGTTGCACTCGAGCCTCTGCATCAGTCAGCTCTCCAGAGCACTGTAATCCCCATCATACAGGTTAGAAAGTGTACAAGAGAGACACCAGATAAGAAATCAGCTTCTCCCCTGAATTACAGTACAGTAACTCAGGGCTTCAGACCTTTCAGTTTTCTTCCAGACTGCAGCAGATGCAGAGATCTCCCAGAGCTACAGAACTGGAGAATTCCCTCTAACTTAAAAGGCTCAGTGAAATCTTCATTTAGTGTTAAAGCAAGGAGGCATTTCCCACCAAGTCAACCGCAGGGCTAAGAACAGCACATTCCTCCGCTCGAGTCAAGTGTTTTCATTGAAAACCAGCATCAGTCCCAGATTTAAACAAGACCTGGCTGGAAGGGACTTAACTCAGTAAAATCTCAGTCTTACAAGGGTTCTGCTAGAGTGCTCTGGGTGACAGACAGGGGGAACACAGTCCAGCTTTAAAGCAAAGGGAACATGCCACAGATGGTGTTTACTCAGCAAGACCCTCCTTGAGGACCACAGTCTGTGAAGCACTTGTGGTGCTGGAAAAAGGCTCTGCAGCAGTTGCTTCTTACCCAGACTGGGAAGGACTGTCCAGAACAGCAGCCTTCAATTTGGTCCACTATGGAGCCAGCCTGGTTTACCCAGTTTGTCTGAGACATGTTTTCAGATACAGGACCCGAGTTCTGAAATCCTTTTCTTTGCATCAGGCTTTTCCCAGCTTATCCCCTCCTTTGGGGTTAAAAGCAGCCAAGGTGAGGTCAGGTATCAGCCCCAGGACAGCACTGTTTGCCAGCAAACAGCCCCCACTGTTTGTGCAGTGAGCTGACAAGAGCCAGGGACAGAGGGAGGTATGATACAGCAGTCCTGGGGGAGGGAGCACAGCAGGTTTTAAGAGGCAGGTAAGAGGACAACTGCCAAGTGAGACCTCTCTTTGGCAGGACACCAGCTGTCTGGAGTCACCGGTCCCGAGGGCTAAACTAAATGGAAATGCTTGGAAAGGGTCAACATAGACAGAAGGCCTGCTGGAATTGCTACATGCTGCCCTCCAAATAACCTGCTGGGGGAGGCTCGGCTTCACACAGCTTGAAAAGCATGGGGGTAACCACTGAAACAGCCTAAACAGAGTGATTAGCATCCCCTGCTTTGCACATACAGAGGAGAAATCCACTCCTTGAGCAGAAGGCAGTGACTCTGTCTAGGTGACCTGTTCATTCTCGCAGCTGGCCAAACATTAGGAGGCAGGCAGCATCAGTGTGACTATTACTCTTATCAGAACCAGCTTTGCTGGCAATAGGTTGAATGCAGCACTGAGCTCTGTTTGCCCTGGGCTGGGGGAAAGGAAGGCTGCTGACAGAGCCTGGTGCCCCCTGGCACAGCAGGGAACAACCTCACCCATTACGTTGTTATGTATTAGCAGGGGAGGTTGGGGAGATTAAACTGGGCAAATCGCTAACATCAGCCAGTGCTTGCACAATTACTGTCACATCATACTTTGGCTCATTCCACTTCTTTCTAAAGCATGCCATTATCAACTGCATTACCTTTCACCTCTAATTTACATAGACAAGAAAGCACCAGCTGACCAGTCACCAGATACTGTGGTTTCTTTATGCCAGTTGGTAACAAATTACTTGGGAATCAAAACACTGGTGGGGAAATGAGGTATTTTTTTCCTCCAAAGGAATTCCCTGCTGCTCAAGGCCTGCCTCCTTACACTATGCTCCATGCAGGCACTGTCCTCCTTCTGTGTGTGTTTCCCAGCCTTGTTCTGCTGCAGGCGAGTTCCCTTTACCTATGCAAACCACTGTGTGACACCGAATGGCAGATTATGGTCCTCCAGAAACTCAGGCCTGGTCAGACTTTTTGTATCCTTTGGCTTACAGCAGGAAAGATGCAGACAGAAATCAGCACAAATCAGTTCAGGGATAGAAAGCTGAATCAGATACTCTGGAGGATAACATCCCTCAGGCTCAACATATAAATTACCAGCTCTATAAGTAAAGGTCAGGTTGTTTATTTCTGATGGCCAGGTCAGTTATTAGCCCCTGCAAGATGCACGATGTGCTGTTTCTTTGGAGACTTTGCTATTGATAGCCTGGGCAAGCCCAAACCCCAGCTATCGAAACACCTAAACCCATAGTCATGAAGCTGTGTGTGCCACCTCAACAAGTCACCTAGCCTCTCTGGCTCACTGCTCCTCCACCTAGAGAAAGAAACATATGCTTCAAGACCTTTTACACCCAACAGTGTGGAGGCAGCCAGGGTGACTGAGGAGGTGCAAGCTTGCACACGCTGGACTCCGTCTGTGCTGGGAGAAGGGACAAAGAACAACCATCTGCCATTATTACCTCCAGCCTCCCTCTTCTACAGGCTGTAATTCATGGAAGTCATATGGCCAACGGCACTGTTTTCATGTAAAAACCACAAGCTGCAACTCAGACCCTCGCCATGGCTAACTAATCCTACACAGTCTAGAGCAGAATATACCTGTTCTTGTTCAGCACTGTTCTGACTCCACCTTTCTCCAACAAGCCTTTACAGATGTGCCCCTATTTACTGTCATATTGAAAAGATTACATTCTCCCTCACCTATTTCTAGCAAAGTCATTGCTGCCTTAACAGTAATAACTTCCTCTTCCTAGCCTAGATGTTACCTACCCTTGCCAAGCATGACCCCAACAAGAGGGACTGAACAATACAGCCCAGGCTTACAGCTCCCACATTCTGAGGACGCAGAGGGCTAGGTGCTGCAGCTGGGGAGATGCATGACTGCAGCATAGAGCTGCAGCATATGGCTGCAGAACTCACCCAGTGCTGCTCAGCCTCAGGAGGCTGTAACAGCAGCCTTGGAAACAAGGCTCAATGATTCATGACCTCTTCTACAGCATGGGGGATGAAACCAGCACTAAGTTTAAGCTGTTTCCCTGTAGCATCTTAGAGTGAGCTACATGAGGGTTTTTGTTTCTCCAAGGGCCAGACAGGCCACAAATGGTTAGATTAAATCACACCATGTCCCATGGCAATAACAGTATGTGAAGAACGACCTTAACGTGCAACGGCCAAAAGACAGCTTTGTACAGTGGCCGAGGCCTCAGGGGAACTGGCTGAGTCCTGACAATCCTCCATTGTGTCAGCTTCAATACTCACTTTATCAACCAGCCTTTACAGCAGCAGTACCTGAGGTACCAGTGCCTCACGCAGCTGTAAAGCACTGACTTAGGTTTTGATTTGAGGTATATGTCAGTCTCACTTCTGTACACCCAGGTTAGTCTATTTGTGACCATGGCAGACATGCAGCACAAATCCTAGCTCTTCCTTCCCGACAGAGCTCCAACTTAAAGCAGAGTGCCTGGACAGCACCTCTACAGAAGTGCTCCCCACATTTCCCCCTGCAGAACAGCCTCTTTGGTAGCTTTTGGTAGCCCAAGGCAGCCAGGACAGGTATAGGTACTTCAGGCTCTTCTCCAGAAGAGTCTGTTGTGATATTCACTGCAATGGAGGAAGAGAGGTGATGATGGCTCCTGGCTTCCCAGCCTGGATGGGTATTTTTATCACTGTAGAGCTGAGAGGGTGAGTACATCCCCATGATGTATGAGCAGAGATTTTACAACCTGTGAAACAGTGACATGAATAAACTTGGTCTCTAGGCAAGTGCCCCTGCCAGCAAGACAGACAGTTACAAAACCCACCACAAGCTAAATCCAGCTTTTTCCATGGGGAAAATGCAGGGACCCAACCCAACCTTGCTGGAATCCCAGAGTTATTGAGGTTGGAAGGGATCTCTGGAGATCAGAGTCCATTCCCCTGCTTGAGCAGGGTCAGTTCTCTCTTCTTCATTCCTCCCTGTCAGGTATTTATACACCTGGACAGGCCCCTCTGAGCCTTCTCTTCCCCAAGCTGAACCGTCCCTCCTCTCTCAGCTTCTCATATAAAGATGCTCTGGTCCCTTAATAATCTCCTTGTCTCTCCTCTGACAACTCAAGCCTGCACCAAGGGCTGCAGCGAGCCCCACAAGAGTCATGGGTGCCAGAGTAAACCAGCATACCATCCTGAGCACACACACAGCTGGAGCAGCTAGCTGCCAGGATAAGTTACTTTGCCCCCTTTCCCCTCCCCAGAAATCCGGGGTTTTCCACAGAACAGTAATAGCTTCAGGAAAAAAGCAGAATGATTCCAGGCATGATTCCAATATATCCCTTGGACAGACACTCATGGGCTCACAAAACTGGTGACTGTTAATTTAGTGGGAACTGCACATCTGCAGGGGGTTAGAACTCGATGAGCTTTAAGATCCCTTCCAACCCAAATCATTCTATGACTCTATGTTTCTTTGATAAAGCCAGCAGAAAGTATATATAACAAGCACAACATAAGGATTCTCTTGAGGTACCAGCACTAAGGATGTTCAGCAGTATTTTCCAACAGCCAGAGAACTGCTAGAGACACAACAACAAAAGCAATCAGGAAAACAGGCTATCAGCAATTGCTCCTTCAAGCAAGCCTCCACCTCCCCTATCCCTGTGAGGGTCAGACACTGGTAACTGTTGTTACATCAAGGTCAGCATGCACTCACACTTCTGCAAGCCAGAAAGGGTCATGATGACATGGCACCACAGCTGCTAGGCTTACCTGTGTTTTTAGGCCCATCTGCATAGACTGGTCCTGGAGGTGGAGGTGCATTCTGCCATCCATACTGGGGATAGCCTTGGTAACCTGGCTGTCCTGGCTGGTAGGGCCCGGTGGGTCCAGGGGGATAGCCTGGGTAAGGGCCAGGAGGACCCCCTGGCTGCTGTGCATAGGGTGGATATGGAGCAGTAGGGCCCGGGCCGGTGTAGGGTGGAGGGTTGTCGTAGTTCATGTGTGATGCAGAATCTGTCCTGCAGAAGAAGGAAGACAAACACAAGAACTGGTTTGGCTTTTGTCTGCTTCATCCATGACCATGCAACCCCATGTCAGACTGCTCTCAAGTGTGAGAAACAGACCTCAAAATACCCGAGTAAAAGAGTGAGTTTATCTTTTAACCCTATCACGGGGCACAGACTGAGCTGAAGTGATTTCTTTCAAGTGACACAGCAGAGTGACTTGCTGCTTTCCAGTCACGTATCGGCTGTTTCGCCCTAAGACATTTAATAGCCTTGTGACTGCAAAGCAGAATCCTCTGCTTCCACTCAGGATTAAACTGCTTTTAAGAGAGATTTAGAAGTGATTACTTCATGTTTCTCTCTATATTAAGAAAGAAAGCCATGCAGAAATGTACCAGACACGTTTGATGGCCTTAACAGGAGAAAGAGTGAACAGAAATGTCCATTACACTCCTGCTAATTGTTACAGGCTTCTAGACCAGCACTCTGGAGCAAGGCTGTATGTGCACAATTTCCTGATGACACTCTAACCCAGAACATCTCGTATTTTTCCAGTAATATGCAACAGAATCATTAAGCCACAAGCAATCAGGACCTTGGACTCAGCCTCATTCAAAAAGCAACATTAAAGACACCTCAGAGAATTGATGTTCATAAACCCTACCCAACATATTAGTCATGGCACAGCCATCAAAAGACAAGACTGTCACAGTAATGCAACTTTAATTAATCTCTGAGCACCATGACTAAGCAAACCATTTCTTACATTAAGTTTCTGAAGCTTCTCCCTATTTGAGAAATAGAAGCGTCCTTAATACCATGTGTTCAGGAACCATCCTGATTGCAGCAACAGTACTCTGCAATTTCCTTTCGACATTACAGGGTGCAGAAGGTCACCATTTCCTCCCACATCCCACAGGCTTTAGGAGAAATACCAGGAATATGATTTGCCCTGTTGCAGCTTGCCACTGCCAGCACAGAATCCCACACTGGTTTGTGTTGGAAGGGACCTTAAAGCTCACCCAGTTCCAACCCCTGCCATGGGCAGGGACCCCTTCCACTGGAGCAGCTTGCTCCAAGCCCCTGTGTCCAACCTGGCCTTCAACACTGCCAGGGATGGGGCAGCCACAGCTTCTCTGGGAACCCTGGGCCAGCGCCTCAGCACCCTCACAGGGAAGAATTTCTTCTTTATATCTAATCTAAACTTCCCCTGTTTCGGTTTGAACCCACTTCCCCCTGTCCTATCGCTACAGTCCCTGATGAAGAGTCCCTCTCCAGCATCTTTGTAGGCCCCCTCCAGATACTGGAGGCTGCTCTGAGGTCTCCACACAGCTTCTTTTCTCCAGGCTGATCAGCATGGAGCAGGGGAGGTGGCAAGCAGGATCCTTTTTGGATAGTGCTGGGAAGGGCAGGCAGCTGGGCTAGGCTGACCTGGGGGCTCCATACTCTGTACCCAGCCTTGGTGATGTGCAGGTTCTGAGTCCAGACGAGACCATTACACATCTCCACTGAGCTCTGGCATGGCATGGATTACAGAATTTCACCTCTGTAACCCCACAGGGAGCCCAGAGCAATCATGTGCCAGGCAGAAGCCAAATGAGTCAAGCCTCTGGGGCTATGTTTAGCTGCTGCAGTCCCTGACAGAGTTGCAGGGAGCTTTGCTTGTTTACAGCTTGCTATTTCATCACTGCAAAGACCGTCCTGCCGCAAGCAAGGATCCTCAGGCTCCCTGCTTAGTTACACATTACTCCTGCCTGAACGTCGCTATCACAGTGCTGGCTGTTGCACACTCCCAGTTAACTGCTTAGGAAGTGCTGTTACCTTTCAAATGATATTTCTTAATGTTTTTGACAAGAGTTTTAACTGCTCAGCCAATGCCAGGGAGCAGAGGGATTTTATTTAGTTATTGTTTCTATGGCCAGGCCAGACAGACACTTAACTGCTCATCTTCAAATGGACAAGCACAACATGCATTTAACTTGAGGCTCTATAACCACTGCACTGCAATGCCTCTACCAGGTCTGCAGCAAGGAAAACCTCCCTTCAGAGAGCCCATGAAAGACAGGCAGCAAGCCCTACAACTCACTTTAATGCAACAAACTATTTGGGACATATCAGGTCACTAGTGTTCATCTAACCTAGAAAATCGTCCCAAAATAGCAGCCAAAAGCAAGCTCTCAAGGAAGAACAAGGCCAGAGCAAGTGTGTGTATCATACGCATCAATTCATTTATCTACATTTGCCACTTTAGTGCTGTAGCAAAGCTTAAAAGATGTTGCAATTCTTCAGTTGGCTGTGAACTCAAATTCAGGCAGCAGATAACTTACACTTCGCCATCGCACTGCTCCCTTGCCACTGGGGTATCTGTTGGGACCTTCAGGGGCATCCTTCACCATCAGGACTGGACATTCGCTCCTTCCCCTGTTCCTTGCAGTACCTAAGCATGGTGCCTGCTCACTGTGCTGTGGCTGCCTGGTTTCTGTACAAGAAATGCATGTGGGACCACACCAAAAGCCCTTTGGAGAGCTGGTACAACTGCCAGGGGAACCGCATGGTAGAAAAGCATCTCTGCAGAAAGGTCTGAGGTGTGCAAGGCTGTACCTGGTAAAGCTTGGAAACCACTGAACAGGTGGTGATAAGGCAAAAGCCTGGGTAAAAGCAACAGCCCTGGAGGATGAATGAAGAAAACTGCATCAGCAGCTCTGGAGAAGAGCCTGAGAAACGGAACAGACCCATTTAAAACCCCAAGTCTGACAATGGCTTGAGCAAACAGGGAACAAATACACCCTGTTCCTTCCTTGAAACAAGAAACACCAGCTCCCTCTGAGTGTTCAGCAGCTCCGTGTTAGAAATGTCAGACCAGGTTTTGAAAAGGAGGTAGGTTTGTAATGGGGCTAGTAACTTAGCTTCTGCCTATTAATGTGGTAACTGGAGAAAACTGGGGAGACTCCTAGAAGCCACACAGATGCCTTGGTAGAGACCTCAGAAGAAGAACAGAGCAGCAGAAAAGATGCAGAATGAGATTAAGAAGGGCATATTCCACCACAGCAAAAGTTACTTCTTTTCCCCTTAAAGTTGAGGGTAAAGTAACACAACTGGGATCAGGCAAGCAGCAAAGCAGAGTACCCAGCAAGAACAGCCTCAGCAGCAACTGTATTGGGGATTTATCTGTGATGAAGGAGAGCACTGAAGAACTTAACAAGGCACTCAGCAAACCCAGGAAGTGGTTGTGGAAACCAGGTCCTTCAGAGGTTCCAACTATGACTTGTGCCCCTGCCTCCCAGCTCCACCTCAGCCTTCTCACAAGGTGTTTGTCCTTAATAACATTGTCAGGAAGAATTATTGCTTGTCCCCCAGTTCCACTATCAGTTACTGCCACACATACACCCTTCCCTACTTGCCCTTCTTGAACTGTGTGACAATAGGTCGTTCTCATTCTCATGAACTCATACACTACATGCTTGCTAGCCCTATGTACTCCCTTGGGTATGTGTTTGCAAGGCAGAGCTTTGAATCATCAAGCAGATACTTTTCAGAGACATACTTGAGCTCCTAGTCAAAGTGTCATCAACCTTTGCTGTGGGTTCTCACCCCGACTAGTAATTCCAGATGAGCTGCAGTCAAAACTAGCTCCTTGCTTGCACCAGGGCTCATATCTGTGGGTTTCCCAAGGAGAACCTCTTGGAGGCAAAGCTTGAAAGAAAGAGGCCAGGGCATCTGTAAAGCCCTTTGTTTCTCACAGCACTGCAGGAGGTCCATCAGGAAAAGCCAGTACAGCACTGCAGAGTCTCAGCCAATGTGAAACTCCCATTTAGCACTAAAACCCAGCCAACAAAGAGATGTCATTGATTACCACTAAGCATTTGCCCTTTATGTTGCTAGTTAAAATAAATTACAAGTCCAGCTGAAGAAGATGACAAAGCAGGCTCCTATTCCTTTATCTCCCCCCATTAGTACTTTTACTGAGAAGTTCATTAATACATCATTAAGTTTCTTTAAGCTATCTCCAAGCTCCTTTGTTCCACACCACTGAGCAAACATCATTTCCCCTACCCTAACAAAAGGGTTTTATTTTTAAACAGGCAGCTCACATACCCCAAGAGGCTGCACCATCTCCCATAAGGTCTGCAGAAAAGAAATCACTGCAGTAGGACCATACACACAATGTATCATACAGAGAATACATATGGCACTATATGTGCATGTACAGATATATGCTATATATATATGATATATATATACACTGATATATGAACCCCCATCCTTTGTAAAAACATTAGTCCCTCCACATCTGTAACCTGGTTTTGACTATGGCTTAGCAGAAGGTGCAAGTATAGAACTGATGCTTTGTAAACCTTATAGATGTATTTTTTAGATCTAATACACCCTAAAGACAAGAGCTTCACTATTAAGCTATGAAAATAACTGCTTTCTGACTGCTTTGAACTTACTGCCACACCAATGCAGCTCTTACAGAACTCACTCACTGCTCCTCACTCTCCTCTTCCAGCACACTCATGAATTTATTATCTTTTTTCTTCAGGCATCTCTCCCGAACTGAGGACCCTCTGCTTCTACAAAGCCTGTCCTATTCCTTGGCAATTCTTAGCACCTGTTGCTCTGCCCTTAGTTTTTCTGGTTTCCGAGACAGAGTGAGCAGGGTGCATGAAGCTGTCCCGTGCACTGCTGCAGGGGTCTTCTGCTTCCCATTCCTCGCTCTGAGCCCCTGTGTCCAACCTGGCCTTCAACACTGCCAGGGATGGGGCAGCCACAGCTTCTCTGGGCACCCTGGGCCAGCGCCTCAGCACCCTCACAGGGAAGAGCTTCTGCCTCAGAGCTCAGCTCAGTCTTCCCTCTTCTGGCAGGTTCAAGCCATTCCCCTTGGCCTGACCCTCCAGGCCCTTGTCCAAAGCCCCTCTCCAGGTTTCCTGCAGCCCCTTTAGGAACTGGAGCTGCTCCCAGGTCTCCCCTTCAGGAGCCTTCTCTTCTCCAGGCTGATCCAGCCCAGCTCTCTCAGCCTGGCTTCAGAGCAGAGCTGCTCCAGCCCTTGCAGCATCCCCACAGCCTCCTCTGTTCTCACCCATATAGGTTAATATAAAGGCAAGAAGTCGTTTTTTTTTTATTAGGACAGCAGAAAAAGCACCACATTTCATATCCTGCAATATATGATTCCGGAGGAATCCCATTTTGGGCATGTCAGATACTGATTCAGCTGGCCTTTGCACAGATGAAGATGGAGGGCACGGTGAGAGGCATGGATCCTGAGAAGGGCAGCCAGCACACCCTGATGTAACCCACCCCTTCCAATGCCTGCAGCACTAGGAAGTAGTTTTCCAATACAGAGCTCTAATGGAAAGTACATTTAACATCAACAATCCAGCTCCTGGCAACCAGCCTAGCATTTAAATTACATTTCATATGAACAGCACCCAAATGAAAGAAAAAGCACAAGTGGCTTTTAAATGGCACTGGTTCTGTGTTTCCCTCTTACCAGCTTCTTTGCAAGCTCCATTAGTGATTGCATGAAAGGTACTTTAAAGATAAACTGTAAGAGATTCCATTCTTGCTCCGTTTGCTTCCAGGAAGAGCTTCCTCCCAGGTTTGCCCATACAATTCACCATCAACTTACAATAATAGCTGCAGAAGAATTGCACGAGAACTGCATCCACCTTGTCTGACAGAAGTTGCTCAAAACTGTTCTAATTCCCAAGATGCAGAACTGAAAAGCCCAGCATGGTGCCGCAAAGGAAAAGCTAGGAATGCTGCTTTGTTCAAACACACTTCCCTAAGAGACACTCAGGGCTACTGGGACACTCCATGGTCATTAGGAAGAGGTGCATTTCCTCACCTTTATTTGAATGGCTTCCAGGTATTTCCTGCACCAAAACACTTCAGCTGCTGAAGCCACCAGATCCGGCAGCTCCACAGAATGAACAGCAGTGGTTTGGATGAATAAACATTTAACCTTTTGAGTTCCTGAGCCAGGTATTTCCCCCTCCCAGCATCTTCCCAACCCTCCAGAGGCCTGAAGTCTGCTTCTCCTTGCAAATGAAGAGCCTAACATGTGAGGCTGATGCTTGTGTCATAGTAACATAGAATCATGGAATGGTTTGGGCTGGAAGGGACCTTAAACCCCATCCAGTTCCAACCCCTGCCATGGGCAGGGACCCCTTCCACTGGAGCAGCTTGCTCCAAGCCCCTGTGTCCAACCTGGCCTTCAACACTGCCAGGGATGGGGCGGCCACAGCTTCTCTGGGCACCCTGGGCCAGCGCCTCAGCACCCTCACAGGGAAGAGCTTCTGCCTAAGAGCTCAGCTCAGTCTCCCTGTTCTGGCAGGTTCAAGCCATTGCCCTTGTCCTGTCCCTACAGGCCCTTGTCCAAAGCCCCTCTCCAGGTTTCTTGTCAGCCCCTTCAGACACTGGCACTGCTCTAAGGTGCCCCCAGAGCCTTCTCCAGGCTGATCCAGCCCAGCTCTCTCAGCCTGGCTCCAGAGCAGAGCTGCTCCGTGGCCTCCTCTGGACTCGCCCCAACAGCTCCACATCCCTCTTTGTGTTGTCTCAGAGCTGGACACAGGGCTGTAGGTGCATTCTCTGAGTCCCATGCAACCCTGACTGGTCGTGGGCAGGCTGCACAGCTCCATCTCCAAGAAAGCAATGCTGTAGCAGCAGAAATGCGCACACATGCTCCCACAGAGCCAGGTTCTTGGTGGAAAATGCTCCCTGCAATACTGCTGCAGAGGGCAGCACAGCATAGGTGCAAGGCCCAACACTGCATCCCTTAGTCTGGAGAAGGCACTTCTCCCATCCCAGGCAAGCGGTTTTGGAGCCTCCCAGATTGCCCTGTGGGAAGCCAAGCTGCAGCCGGCAGGATGCCAGAGCTGGCACTGTGTCTGCCGGAGTGACGCGGGTTTCTTGCTCTCTTCCCCTATTCCCCTAAATGACCAAGTGCTATTTTCTACTCATTGGGCCATACGGTTTCAGCTCAGAAACAGGAAGTTGGGAAAGACACAATACAAAACCAAGGGAGTAGAAAACGTCAATACCGCAGGCAGGCATTCAAACCGTGCTCATTCATGTTTTCAGCTCCCACTAAAAGTTTTCATGCCCCCCTAAGCCCGCAGCCATGGTACAAGGAGATCGAACAGCTCACAGCAGAAATGCAGACCTGTCTGTTGAAAATCCAGAGTTACACAAGCTGCTCTGCCTTCCTAGAAAATATTAAGTAACACGTTAATCTGATCATGCACAGAACTACCCCTGAAAACAGGCAGCTCATCTGCTTACCATAAACACAGCCCTCCAGGAAATCCTCCATCACCCCAGTGCCACGCTAGAAGCAGGAACATCTGTACTTTACACTTACAAAGCACCTCTGGGGTTTGGAACACCAAACCACTATGGACCTGGGGGTCACATGGCAGTAAAGGACCAGAGCCTTCTTGATCTGACACCAGGTACCACCTTGTAGGGGCTGCTCAGCCCATGTGCTGGAGCTGCTTGTGTATAGGACATTCTCTTCTCCTCTCTGACCTCTGCAACGAGGACACCCACCAGCCTCTGGAGATCATCATTCACTGCTCACAGACTATGAGGGGAATGGCAAATCAGGACTTTAACAGAGATGGCCTTTACAGCACATGAATAAGTGAAAATAAGAAAAACACTGATCTGTGCAGCACAGAAGGTTATTCTGCAACACACAGGCTAGTTTCTGACTGTCCCCCAGTAGCACTGAAACACAATCACTAGAATTTACCCAATCTCAGCGTTTTCAGCCTCCTCCTCAGTCTGATAGACAGTATCCTTATCACCAAGAGTTTCTAGGAAGAGCCGCTCTTTTCATTAAAGCAACTGAAGCAGTTGAAAGAAAAACACCCATTTTCTGGCATGGCACCTTGCACCTCATCACTGGAGGTACCACAGCCCAAAGGAGGAAGCAGTTCAGTGCAGTCACTTTAGCTCAGCCACACTTATTACCTTACCAAGACTTACCCCGCTTAGACAATCGGGTTGCTCACTCAGGTCTTGTAGCAAAGATGTCAAAAGCACATATCAAAAGCTTTCAGGCAGAGCTAACCATGAACCCAGGATGGGTGGGCCAGATCCTGGTGCTGCCCTGCACAGAGGGTCTCCTCTTCGCTGTCAGAGGGGACTGCCAGACCCCTATGGCAAAGCAAAGGAGGCGAGTGCTCTCCTGTCCTCATTCTCCTATTTCACCATGACATTTAATTACCCAAATGAGGTCTCAAGCAGCTATAGACACAGGAAATACAAATCCAGGACAGCCATAATGGCTTTTAAGCAGACGATACAGCATTATTTGCACTCAAGGAGTGCTAGCACCCCCCTTGCTCTATGCTAAATAAGCCCATTAGTATTAAACAAGCCCATCTGCTCTGGGCACAGCCGCCTGCCTCCTTCTTCTCCCCGCAGGTTGCATAAACAGCCGCAGCCGAGCAGCGCCGTTCTGCCGGTGCACAGGGCAGGGCTGTGCCACCCCACACCGCCTCGCTTCCCGCAGCGGCACCCCAAAGAGTTCGTAGCAACTTGCGATGACAAACGGATCGCTAGAGCTGGAGCACCCCTGCGGCACCAGCACTGGCGATGCCCCCCCTGCTCTAGCGCAGGCCCCGACACCGCAGGGACCCAGCACCACAGCGGCCACCACCCCTCCTCTTCACTCCGGCATGTTTCCATCATCACCCTTCTCCTCCTCCGAGCAGCAGCGCTCCCCGCAACCACAGCCCCACGTCAGATCCTGCCCACAGCGTCCGGGTCCAATCCCACCCGCCCTCCTCAGGGCCCTGCTTGACCGCCAGCCCCCTCCGCACACCGCAGAGGGCTGGGGTACGGGCAGCCCCGGCCCCACTCCCGACTCCACAGATCCCCATCCCCGACACACGTACCCGGGGCGCTCCCAGCCGTATCCCCAGCCCCGCACCCATACCACGGGTAGCCCCCAGCCACACTCCCGCCTCCCCCAGCCCCTCACACACAGCCGGGAGATCTCTCAGCCCCACACCGGGTCCCCCAACCCCACACCCAAACTCTCCCCCCCACTCCGGTACCGTCAGCTCAGCCCGTCCCGCACCGACACCAGCACCTGCTGCGTACTCCGGCGGCTGGCGGTGACGTCAGATAAAGGGGCGGAGCCAAAAGAGCGCCCCGCCCCTCTCTGAAGCGGAGCTGGGCGCCGAGGGAGGGGCGGAGCCCTCCGCTCCTTTCCCCCAGGGGGCGTGGCCAGACGGGACGGGGGCGTGGCCTCGGCCCTAGATGGGGAGGTGGGGGCCAAATCAGCGGTGGCTTGCGGGGATTTATTGGGGGTCGTGAGGGGCCGCAAAGGGGATTTGGGAATGTGAGGGGAGAAGGAAGGAGAACCAGAGATGGGTCAAGAGGGAATCGAGGCGGGCTCAGCCCCGGCACCGGTGGAGGGCTGTGCCGCTGTGCCGGTGCCGCAGCCGCACCGGGGCTCGGCGGGGTCCGTGCCGGCAGCAGCGCCGCNGTGGCTTGCGGGGATTTATTGGGGGTCGTGAGGGGCCGCAAAGGGGATTTGGGAATGTGAGGGGAGAAGGAAAGAGAACCAGAGATGGGTCAAGAGGGAATCGAGGAGGGCTCAGCCCCGGCACCGGTGGAGGGCTGTGCCGCTGTGCATGTGCCGCACCGCACCGCGGCGGGAGCGGCTCTGGCCTGTGAGGGGCACGGCGGGGCCTGGACTGGGATCCGTAGCACTCCCCGGTGCCTCCGACCCTGTGTTCTCTGCTGGGGGCTGAGCGGGACGCGGCGGTGCCGGTACCGGGAGAGGGGCCGGGCACGGGGACTGGGAAAGCAATTCCAGAGCCCTGCCCTGATCAAACAGGAGAGGGACACGGCTGTGGATGCGCAGGCACCGTTCCTGCCCTCCCACACGGCTGCGGCAGGTACAGGCACACTGAAGCCAGCTTCCTTTTCCCCTTCATCAATTAGCAAATCCAGTCTGGGTCCTTAACGAGCGTCAGACAGGAAGAAACGATTTCAATTACCTATGAGCATGCTATATTCTTGCGCAAGAGAACAACAGGATTCACAGTTATCACTGGTGTGTATGAACAGCCCAGCACTCTAAGTGCATCCTAAATGATCCTATGACTTTGTGCCATGCCAGTGACTCCAAGTGCAAGTCCAAGTGACTCGTACAAAGGTCATGAGGGAGAAGAGAGCTGGTGTGGAGGGGCCAAGGGGCATGAAGACACAATGAGGGGCTGCTGCTCTGCTGGAAGCTGTAGAGCAGTTCCCTCCTGTGCAGCTTTCTTTGTCCTATGATGCTATTTACATGTGTATTTATAAATGATACTGCCAGGCCAGGTACCTTACAGCAGGCACAATATACATTGTTCTGCTGGTTAACGTTAAACTTATCTTGGTCCTTTACTCCAGTACCAGCAGGCACACACCATTGTCTTGTTAAACATTAATTGTGAAAGCAGCTTGCAGAACATAGTTTGGCTTCATTAAAATCTTAACATGACACTTGATACTGGAATCTCCTCATTGCCCAGTTCGCACATACTTTTATCGCTCTTATTTTCCCTCCAACAGCGATTATGTATTAATTTCTAGGTGCAGAGTTCTTCGTGCTGGGAACAAGGCTGGGATGTAATTAATGCCATACAGCAAGTTGGGATTTAGCTCCTACAGAAAGAAGACAAGCCAGCTCTCCCCTGCGGGGAGCAGAGGCAGTCTCCCATGACTGGGAGAGCCTTGACATGGCTCCCATGGAGGGTATGCTCACCCAGGTCCCATTAGGTGTGGTAGCACATCCCGGGACGTAGTTGAGGGGTAGTGTGAGCATCCTGGAGGTGTTACACATGTAGAGGTAATGGGTTCAGGCAAGCTCCTGCATGAGCTTCACTACACACTTGCGTGTGAATGCAGTGTGGCCAGGGAACTCCTGAGATACACTAATGGGATCCCTGGAACACATTGGCTGAGATGCTGAAAGGCAGACTGGCTTTTGCACCTACGAAACCAGTCCCCTTTGCACTTTTCTTTTGCTGGTGATTTTCACCCTTGCTTTCTTCTGTTCCCTGATGTGACCTACCTTTACTAGCAGACATGGGAAGGGAGGTGGGAATCCTGCTCACAGGGAGACCTGTGCTGCCTGGAAACTGGTTTAGCAACATTTATTTTCCCTAGCCCTCCCCACACCTGGCAGACTCAATGGTTCTATAATCACAGTTTTTGTCTTTGCTATTTACTTTATTTCATTCTGATTGCCTGAAAGACACAAAGCAGTGGGAAGGACTTGACCTTGCAGAGGACGAAGGCAGAAGCTGGGCCTACACAGCACGTCAAGCTGCAGAGAAGAGGTGAACTGAATGAAGAGGAACAGCAGATTGCAAGGCAGTTGCCCAGAGGAGGTGCTGTGGTTGCTTGCCCCCATTCTTGCTACCTGTTTCCACACAGTCGTTGGGTTAAACCCATTGCAAAAGCCTTGTGAAACATGCTACTGTCTTGGAGGATGGTTATGTGAGACTGCAGGTTGCAGGAGGGCTGGGCAGTTTTGCTGGCTATTGGTTTTGGCAGAGGTGTTTGTGGGACAGAAGGGATCCATGGAAGAGACATCCTTGTCCTCTTCTCTGTATCAGTGCCAGCTGAGGAAATCCTGGTTCATCCTCACACTCCCACCAGCCTGCGTGTTGGTTCCTACCACATGCCAGTGCCCCTGCACAGAAATATCCTTTAGGACCTTGTGGGCAGATCAAGGATCGATACAACACCTCAACATGAAAATGCTTCCTGGGAGGATGAAGTCAGCAGTCTCTGTGCTGAAATCCTAACACTTCACTGGGACAAAGATCTTTCCCACCCATCACCTTCAATGTCAGGGGTTTCTTCTGACTTGCTTGATGAAAATTAGCAGTTTAGAGTTCAGGTCTGTAGTTTCTTCCAGGGACATGGTTGGCTTTAGAAGAAGGTACTTGTCTGCCCTGCTAGGGGCTGTGCCCAGGTGTCTGATCCAAATCAAAGGAGCTCTGCTGGATCAGGGAGTGCAGGGACTGGTGCTCTGGATGCACACCGCAGTCCTGTGAGCAGCAACCCAGGCTGCAAAACCCTGTGAAGTAGGTCTCTGCCGTGCTAGCTGGTCCAGGATGTGTCACAGCCTTCTGGCATGATGCTGTTGAGGAGATCATAGAATGATAGGATTGTTTGTGTTGGAAGGGACCTTCAAGCTCATCCAGTTCCAACCCCTGCCATGGGCAGGGACACCTTTCACTAGGGCAGTTTGCTCCAAGCCCCTGTGTCCAACCTGGCCTTGAGCACTGCCAGGGATGGGGCAGCCACAGCTTCTCTGGGCACCCTGTGCCAGCGCCTCAGCACCCTCCCAGGGAAGAGCTTCTGCCTCAGAGCTCAGCTCAGTCTCCCCTGTTCTGGCAGGTTAAAGCCATTCCCCTTGTTCTGTTCCTCCCCAGATTTCTTGTCAGCCCTTCTAGGTATTGGAAGACTGTTATAATGTCTCCCCTGAGATGATGGAATGTCCCTTCATATCTTGCCAGCATCATCTAAGTGAATCTAAGCCTTGCACTCTAGAAACTGGCTCTGCCATGGAGAAGTGGTGCTTGTTCATCTGCCCTTCCTCAGGACGGGTGCTGGTGTGCCCCTGGCCGACTCATGAAACCCTCCAACTGCTCCTTGTCTCAGTTGCCCTTCCTGATGGTGAAAAGGAGCATTACTGCCAGCATCTCCCCTTCTTCAAAGGGCTGGGAAGCACCACCTGCTAGCGCAGTGCAGAAGGCTGTTCCATTGCTCACTGTAAAGGTAGTCCTGAAGTTGATCTGCTCTTCTGCTCGCATGTCCCTGGCTTTGTGTCCTTCCCAAGGCGCTGTCTGGTGCTGGGTCTCTGCACTCTGTGACGCTCATTGCCTTTTGATCCCTGCCTGCTTCGTGCTCAGCTCTCACTCCTGTGCAGTAAAGTTAAGATTGATGCTGTAAGATAAGATATGGAGCATGTTATATTTGGGTATGTGAAAATAAACCGTGATCAAGTGGCAGGCTGATCGTTAATGGAAAGACAGCAGATGACTTGGCAAGGCCTTAGGCTCAAGGCTCTCCATGTGAAGGTGCCAACTGCAGGGGAACTAGAGCCACAGCTCTTCTACTATACTAGGGCAAGAGAGGCTTGGGATGTACCTCAAACTCGATTGCTCCCTGCACTCCAGTGTGGCTGGTAGAAGCAGATTGTTTTGCTGTGCTTCAGTTTTCCTATCTGCAAGAAAAGGCTGAACAAAGTCCACGCCTGAAAGTGTGATTTCAACTCACCATTGATTGAAAATGACGTGAAGAAACTCAAGGCTGGTGCTGTTGAAGAGACAACATCATTTGTACAGGAGAAAGCACGCAGCAGGGAACAAGACTGAGTTCAAAAGGCAGATGTAATCACTTTGCTCTCCAGCTCCAAGGACTGTCACTGAGGGGTTTGGGCAGACAGACCCTGGCTGCTCTCAAGGGGATGATTTAGTCCATTGCTCCTACAGCCATCAGAGCTGAGGGATGATAAGGAAATACCATTATCTCTGTGACAGAGTGCTCTGCAGGAGCTGAGGCAGGGCACAGTCCAGTTCTGCTGACTCTGCTTCAGAGGTGTTGAAGCCCCAGGACACCAAGACAGCAGCAGCAACAAGCCAACAACAATACATCATTCCTGGGCTGGCCTGACTGTGATTCAGCAGAAGAGATTGATGGAGGCTTGGCAGAGCAGAAGTTTGCTGCGGAAAGCTTACCTTTGCTTAGGCCACAGGGCCCCTTCTTCAGGAGCCCTGGCTGATGCTGGAGCCTTGAGGGATGCCAGAGCCCTGCATGGGGCTGCAGGGAGACTGGAGCAGCAGCACTGCAAGCCTCGGCTGCAAAAGAGTGGAGAAGGCATGGAAAGTGACCTATGTAGAGCCAGAGCAGCTCCCAGCCAGATAGCGAGGGGAATTCACCTGTGGACCTCTCGTATTTGGAGTATCTGGTGCCCACAATGTTGATGCTCTGCAGAATAGGAGGTCAGGCAGCAAATGCCATAATGCCTGTAGGGGGGAATTGTCCCTGAGAGGTGCTGTTTTAAGAGGGGCCTCACAGATGAGATGACCCATTCTTGCAGTAGTGTAGGCTCTCATGGCAGGGCCATGTGGGTCCTGGCCTCTAAAGGGGCAGGATTTTCATCTCCCATCAGGATTCTCTGATGGGATGCTGGCTCCTGCACAGCTAAGAGGCTGCAGGCAGAGCCCTGCTGTTTCGAGGATGTTAGGGCAGACCAGCAGTGCTCTTACTACGAGCAAGATCTGCTTAGCTGAACTGGTGCAGAAGACCTTCAAAGCAGCCGTAAATCAGCCTCAGAGCAGCCACGGCTGGGTATGGACCCTTGCACAAACCTCTGCTGCCTCCTTGCGCTGTAGAAGTGAGGAGTAGGGGCTGGAGATGACCCAATCCCTACTCCAAAGAGACCTACCTGCAGGAACATTTGGTGGATTACTCAGCCATAACCAGGGCAGGAGGCTGTGCCAAGCACGGTTTCTCTGGACCTTGGTTTTGTGCAGTGTTTCTTTATTTGAAGCTGGAATGATGATGGGTTTTGGCTCTGGTCCTAGAAGAACTGGGTACAACACATACCTGGAGCACAGACCTCCTCTGTCCAAGGGCTCTAAACATTGTCTGTGTGAATTGCTTCAAGCCCTGTGCCCGGTGCTGGAAGCTCCCTAGGCCACCGACCAAAGGGATTTGACTCAAGCAGTATCAAACTTCACAGAACACCCGGGTCATACCCACCTACAGCCCTTCTGCTGGCACTGCCCCATGGCCAACCCTGACACAGGACCTGCTGAAACAGGAGCCTTGCAGAATTGTACCCTGGTGCTGGCAGGGCCCTGCCTTTGCACTCGTGAATCTCATTCACACACTATTTATATGCCACGGGTCAGCACGTAGGTGCCACTCTCTATTAATAAAGGGCTATGGCAGCCCCCTTTGAGCCAGGTCCTCTGTTGCTGTGGACTGACCTTGCTTCCAGGTGCTTCAGCAGCAGTTTAGCAGCTTGAGGGCATAGGAAAAGCTCGGGTCTGTCTTTGTGGGTGTTCTGGTTTGTTTCTGACATTGCCTCTCTATCTCCCAGCAATGAGCCCAGGTCATTCCAAGCTTGTCTCTGCTGGAGGGACAAGGCACGGCAACTGCTGCATTTGAACTCCACTTTTCTGGTGTGAACAGCACCATTGCTATGTCACCACAGAGCTCAGACCAGGAAAACTTCCTGCTGCTTAAGATGCTGACACAGAAAGGTGATGGAGGAAGGGAGTTGAAGAAGAAATCCCTCTGGGAAGTACTGCGAGAAGCAGCTGAGCCTGGGGAAAACCCCAGTTGTAGAAAAGGTTCCATCTGAATGACGTTCAGTGTCGGATGAGCCTGTTTCGGTGTGGAGGGATTGACTGCTCCCTGAGTAGCACACAGTCCATTCAGCCCAGTTGCATGGCCTGGTTGCCTGGCCTCTCCTCTCCAAAAGAGTAGGTTGAGAAAGGACTTCTTTCCTTCACCTCTCCCTGCTCATAGCTCCCCTCTGATAGGACCCTGTGCTTTCCAGGCTATTTAGAGTGGCCAGTCCCCACCTGAATTAATGAGATGGCTTTAAGTCCTTAAACCTGTGCAGGGAGAGAGGGTGCATCAGCTAAAGCCAGCAATAGCAGCAAAGACCTTTACACTGAAGGTCTGTCTCCAGCAGCAAAGGGGACTGGAGTGAGGGTTTGTACCAGAGTCCCTCCAAGGTGTCTGATGGATTTGGTTTAGTGGAAACAGGGCAGAATCCTTCCTCCTCTGGTGGCAGGAGGCTTTCCATGGTCACAGGCACCCAGAGACTGGCACAGCCAGGGGGATGCAGCTCCAGGCCTGCCTAGAGTGCCCCCACTACCCTGCACAGCAAGCCAAGGCCTGCAGCTCATTACAGGAGGCTTTGGGCTGTCCTTCCAGGGGGACTGATGCAGATTTGTGTTTGCTGGGAGCTCTGGAGGTGCCCCCCGGTAGTCCTGACATTAAAACACTCAAAGAGAAAGCAAGCCCTGGCTCCTCTCTTGCAGGACGTGCGTAAGCCCTGGGCCACATCCAGGGGCCTGTTTGTGATGTTCTGGAGCCCCAAACCCAAGCACAGCTTTGGTTAAACCTTTTGCTTGTGATTTATTGTGCTCACGAGGTCTGCACTGCCACGGGGAAGCTTGGAGAGGGCTGCAGGGCTGCGTAGGTCAGATTTTAGTTGTTCTGTGCCTGCTGTGAGCTCTCCTCCCAGTTTTGTGTTCCAGCGGGCACAGTGCTCCAGGTGTCCTTGCATGCACGATGCTAAGCAGCCTCTGCAGTAGGAGCTAGAGCCATCGGCACGGCTCAGCTCAATGCACAGCCTCGTAGCTGCCACTGGCAGCATCCCCGTGTTGCACCGGGTTGCTCTCACCCATCCGCTGCTCGAGTGCTGTGACTCCACGGCCGGGCTGTCTCTGGCAGCTGAACGCCCGAAGCAGGGGCTGAGGTCTGCAGCCTCACGGTGTCACTGAGCCCTTCCTGCCCGGCCGCCGCAGGAGAGGAGCGATGGGGCTGGGAGGAGCAGGCTCGCGGTGCAGCGCAGTGCACTGGCACCCTCTAACGACACAGCTCTGGATAGACCCAGCCGACAGCATCCCGGGCTGGTTTGGGTTGGAAGGGACCTCAAAGCTCATCCAGTCCCAACCCCTGCCACAGGCAGGGACACCTTCCACTAGAGCAGCTTGCTCCAAGCCCCTGTGTCCAACCTGGCCTTGAACTCTCAAGCCCTATGAGGAGCGATTGAGAGAACTGGAGTTGTTTAGCCTGGAGAAAAGGAGACTCAGAGGTGACCTTATCACTCTCTACAACTTCTTGAGAGGATGCCGTTCCCATTGCTCAGCCCCAGTGAAAGAGCTGATGAGCCTGGTGCCAGGCTGTGTAACCCCAGCTTTAGGCCAAGCTGTTTGCCCAGGTTAACTCAGGAGGCCCTTTTGATCTGACTTGTCCTGGCCAAGAGACATTGGGAGAGTTTGGAGCTTGACTCCTGCAGGCTCCAATCTCTTCTTCCCAGCCCATTTTGGGACAAAGCAGGAGAGTGTGTAGCTGAAATGGGATCTCTCAAATTCACCCCAAACAATGCTGAACCTAATGAGAAATAAGAGCAATAGGTAAGATTGCAACCCTGGACTTTAGGAGAGCTAAGTTGGGCCTCTTCAGGGACCTTCTTGGAAGAATCCCATGGAAATGGGCCCGTGAGGGAAGAAGGGTCCAAGACAGCAGGTTAATATTCAAGGATGACTTCCTCCGGGCTCAAGAACAGTGCATCTTCATGGGTAAGAAAACAAACAGAGGGGACAGAAGATCTGCATGGATGGGAAGAGGATGTGGTAGATGTGTGGAGGGAAAGGAGTGGGATAGGAGAGTAAGGAATGAGGTTAAGATAGAGATGGGGAGAAGAACGGGATGGGAAAGGGGATGGGAAATGGGATAGGAAGGAGTCAGCTCTTGTTAGAGAAGCACAGGGTCAGACAGCAGCTTGCAGTAGCCCAGCCACATCGGCCACAAGCAGCCTTGAAAAGCACTGAATGCCCTTCTCCTCGGCTGTTATCCCAAGGGCTATGCTGCTCAGGCAGCCAACTGTACCAGCAGGATTTTAGTTTCCATCCAGTTTCCTGATGATCCGAGTGGCCTGAAAACTTGAGCAGTGACTTGTGCCTGCTTGAGACCGGGGAACAGTCCCCGCAATGGATGTGCGCTGCAGTGCGACACCGGGGTCGAGTCACTGAAGTCACAATTAGGGAGTGAAATCACAGTGGGTTTAGAACTTCATTCCGGGAACACTGCGTTCCTCCTGAATTAGAGATTTTTTAGGCTGGTTTATGAGACATTGCCCCATGTCAAAAGGTCCATAGAAATGGAGGGAGCGGTAGCTGATATACAACAGTTTAACTATTAAAAGAGGAGTTAAAACCAGCATTGATTTTTATAGTGACAGCATTGGGTGCTCTGGCAGGGACCTGTGGGGGTGAGCAGAGGAAACCCTAGCAAAACCCAAGGATGCGGGACAGTGAAGTTGTGGCCTTGCATGGAGTGATGCAAAGTAACCTGGGCAGAAAGGACACACAGGGAAGGAGTCCCCATGAGGGATGGGAGTCCCACGAGTGTCCCCTCCTCGGCTTCTTGCTGGAGAGAACCTCTGCAGAGGGCAGCAGCCAGGGAAGATGCAGCACCCATGGCTTGCAGTGGGCAGGGAGCCCTGGGAAGCCAAAGTCCATCTTTGATTGTCTTCCAGTAGCTTTATTTGACTTCCCTATAAAGGCACGTGCTGCCGGGGTGCAGCCCACGTGTGGTGGGAAGTGGAGAGGATGGTGGGTCACCGAGCAGTGGCTGCAGCCCCCAGTGCTCCTCTGCCTCAGAGCAAGAGGGAGCCCTTGGGATGCTGCTTCCCACTGGCATGGTGATGGCAGATGTTCCTGACATCTGCCCAGGGTCTGTGGGATCTCGGACTTGGGATTATTCCCCCTTAGACTCGCTGTTATTTGCAGTTCTGTCCCTCTCAGGCAGCAGAGACAGTGTAAGTGTGTCCCTTGCCAGTGGAGCTGGGATGTCCTCATGGTTAAAAATGCCTGTTCCGTGTTTAAGTAACTGGTCAGGCTGGAGTTTGATCCCATTGTGGCATAGCACATGTGTTCTGTTACATCCCCCTTTCCCCCCACAGTGGTCAAAGCCGTCATGCAGGCATCTTCCATGTTTTTATCTAAATCAAAATTAAAGGCTCCTTAAGATATGTAGTAGAAATTAAATGGAACAGTGATGTGCAAGAGGAGTTTCAGGGAAAGCACTGTTATAAAACCTGGCTCCCTGCAGTGTCTCTGAGGGCTTGTACTGCAGCTGAGCTCTCACTGCAGTCTCCATACTGGAGGAGCAAGTTTAGGCTTTGCTCTTCTGCCTGGCCACCACTTCTCACTCAATTGCCCTGATACCTCCCACATCCTGAGCGTTACTGAAACGGGCTGAAGGAGAAATGTTTGTTAGTGGGGAAGGAGCAGGGCTCGAGCTGAGGGTACCACCGCCAGCATCCTCAGCTGAGGCGGCTCTGCTGCGGGATGGAGCTGTGGAGGATGAGCTAGCACGTGAGCCCCAAACTAGGCCAAATGCTCTGCTCCCGGGGCTGTCCTGGCCCCGAGCAGGAGCAGAATCAGGGACACGCTGATGAATTCGCTGCGGAAGCTGGCAGTGAAGTGGGACATGGAGTGCTCTGAGTGCACGGGGGCTTAAGGGAGCAGGAGCTGTCCTGCCTCTGGCGCAGATACCCCAGCAGAGATCCCAGGTTGATTTGAGCCGAAAGGAAAGGGGGAAACCCCAGCAATGACATAGGGAATTACCACCAGAGGGCACTTAGATATTGCTCTTGCTGAACAAATGGTGTTTCCTAGCAAGAGGCCAGCTCTGGATTGCCTGACAGTGCACATCCAAGCCTGACTCATCGCTGGCACAGAGAGCAAAGGAAAGCACTCACAAGGCATTAGAGAAATCACGCATGGATAGGAATTCACTAGCAAGATGCAGGGAATTGAACTTTCCTTCCAGACTTCTTCAGAGGGGTCTATCTGGTCCCTCAGCTGATCAGCACATCATTAGGCTGATCTGTGTGGTACCCACCAGGCTTGGAACATAGGAAAGGACACCTCCATCCTGCTCACAATGAAGATGTCCTGTCTGCTGTCCCTAGTGCCGAGGATACAAGAGTCACAGCCCCAGCAGGGACCCTGCTGTCATGCTCACCTGGGTGCATCGGTGCCCTGCTTTTTATTCCAGAGCTGGGCAAGGGTAGAATTATTGTGACTCTTCTAGGAGAAATTGCAGGGAACGGATAAGGAAGGAACTGGGTAAGATTTCAAACCCAGTTCTGAGAGCTCCTTAATACCCATGAGGATGTGGGTGCCAAATGAAGTGTGCCGGTGTGAGGACTGCCATATACTGCAGGTGAGATACACTGCAGGGGTGAAATAGGAAGACTTCCACCCTTGTTCTCAGCACAAGGCACAGCACCCTGTTCATCACCAGCACGTCCCCGGGAGGCACCCTGGGGCTCAGCAGTGGGTGTGATGGCTTGGCCAGGGCCACAGGGCAGCTGCAGGTCTTGATGCCATGCCTGGAGGTCTGCTCTGCGCACAGAGTATTGCGAGGACCAAAGAGTCAGAAACTGACAGCACTACAAGTGTAGGTGATGGATATGTGAAGGGAGTGTGGTCTCTAGAGATGGAAAGGGGAGGCCCTGTGGGTTCCCATCCAGGGGGTTCTCCCACCAAGGCCTGCCAAGCAAATGCCCTCATTACCCCAGCTATTGGCTTTGCCAGGACTAGGCCCCTTCATGCTCTTAGGTTTGGCTGATTACTTGCAATTAGCACTAATTACTGTCTCTTTTGACAGTGCCTTGTCTCTAGATCCCTGTGTCCTGTCCATGACACATCACGCTGGGTGCTGGGCTTCATTATATCGTGAGGCACCTCCATCAGCCTTGGCAGCAAAGCCAGAGGGTTATTGTGGGTCTGCAATCTGCGGAGGGGCTGCCTGTAGGGGTTTCAGTTTTGGGGGCACCTCAGCTTTCTGAGGGCTGCATGATACCTTTCACTCTGTAAAGCTGTGGTGCTGGGTCTGCTGTCAGCATGTCACAGGGTCTCCTTGACTGCTGGGGGCAGAGTGGGACTGTGGGGCACTGCTGGGGTGGCAGCGAGAGGTAGAAGATGGTGTTAGATGTTGGCACCAGCACTCCCACATCTGATGGCTGTGTGCCCATAGGATGGGCTGGGCAATCCCTCCCAGTCCCCAAAAAGCCATGGCTGGAATGCGGAGGCCATCAGGAATCTGTGTGTTCTAGCACTCTCCACACTTGGACAGGGACACCATGGTGCAAGGTGGCATGCCTGGCTGTGACAGCAGCAGGACTCAAGGGGACATGTCCTGGCTCCAAACAGGGTCCTTCACTGAGGCTTCCTGGTGCTGTTGCCATCTGTAGCTCACCTTTCCCACCTATACTTTGCTACTGATCAAATGATGGTGCTTCAGAAGCTTCTTCAGGTCCATGAATCTTTAGCCCCTGGTTATTGAATAATTATTTGCTATTGCTGTATGCATTGTTACCAATCCCACCACAGAGAAATAGAGGTTAGCTGAGAAATCATCAAGCTGTAGGCTAAACTAAGGGAAATCCAACACAGAAAACATAGGGATTAGGGGCATTTAGTGCCATGGGGCATCGTGAGGGTTGGGAGAAGCATGGCCAGAGGACATCACAGCAGGGCACAGGGATTCCCTATGTTCCTACTGCTCTCCGTGGTGGGAGTCACAGCTCATTCTGCATGATGTTACTTTTAGTGCTAAGATCCTCTAAGACCAGGGACTGTTTGCTTTTGGGGTACAGCAGCTCCCATGCTTAGGGGAGCCCAGCAACCATGTCAGAGCACAAACTGCTCTTGTTACCATCAGGAGGAATGACGGTGCTTTTCCATGGCCATTCCTGAAAGAAATACTTGGGCAGGTTCCTCCCATGACCAAAGTGAACAGCCTCAACTGGAAACACTTTGTGGGCCGCAACCTGCAGTGAGGGTTATAGCTGCAGTTAGCTCATCTCCCCTGGCAGGGCAGGCAGATAGTGCTTGGGGGATCTGCTGCTTTCAGCTTTAGTGCCGTTCAGGTTTTGTGGTCAACCCTCAGTGCTTGCTCCTCCTCGGGCAGCCACGGGTTCAGGCTGGATCAGGAGACACTTCTGGGAGGGAGAGCAAGGGGAGGTGCAGGGGAACCAAGCGTCTGTTGTGCAAACAGAGCACTCGGCAGGGCTCTGCTGTTCAGAACCAGGAACCAGCCCCTCTCTGTTCACTGCTCGCTGAGGGCACCCTTGCTGGGGGTCAAGCTGTTGTGGACGTCCATCAGCACCGAGTGCTCAGTGTCGGTGCTAACAGGAGAGGCAGAGCAGCTCCCCAGGAGCAGGCGGCGTTTGTGCATCAGCTCGTCAGGAGGCGCAGAGCAGTCGCTCACCAAGAGCCACATCCCCTCCCACCTTCCACCTTCCTCCTGGCCCCGCGGTGGAATTCACCATCCCTCTCTGCCACAGCTGTTGATTCTCAGGCCTACCGAAACGCTGGGTGAGTTGTGAAATGAGGCACAGTAGGAGATAAGCCTCTCCCACCCCTCCTGTGGGTGGCTACAAGTGATCAGGTTGGTTTCCCATCTGAACAAGTATTTGATGCTATCATCAGTATTGCTTCTCCCTTTTAAGCTCCTCTCTTTCCCCACTTTTAGCACCTCCATATGTTAAACTTGGAGAAACAAATCTGGGGTGAAATAATTCAAATTTGAATTGGGTTGAAAGGCTGAAGGGAGAAAGGGTTTGGACATGGATCAAGTTCATGTCTATGCCTCCTCATTCCAATTATACATTTCTTGAAATCAAGAGCAGCCTCTACTCCCAACACCTACATGGCAGTGCTGGGGAGCTTTCAGTTGGCTTTCAAGTCACCTTTCCATGCAAGCAGCCGCAGTGGTGACAGCAAAAGTACTTGCTCTGGTTTCCTATGCCAGAAAATGCCTCCCTGCAGCACACCTTTCTTCTGGAGTAACCCACTTCAGCCAACGTCCAGAAAAGACAGCAGGTTCTCAGCAATGCCAAGCAAGCCAGCGTGGAAGGAATTGCTTTGGTTGGAAGCCATCATGTGAGGCAAAGCTGACTCAAGAGTTACTGGAGTGTCGCCCCATCAGTTACAAAGGAATGGCACCAGCTACTGAAAGCACCAAATCATGATCATTGTTCTTCCCCAATGCTTCAGCTTGGGTTTTGTTTTAAGCACTGAAATGAAAAGAGCCAGCAGAGCAGCAGGATCAGAGCTGCAGGCACATCCCTGAGCAGGTCAGTCCGTCCACCTTGTCCTTTCCAAGCCCCATATTAAAGCATCGTTGAAGCTGTGAGGCTCAGCAGTAGGTTGAATAATTTCCTACACTATGGTTCCTAACTCCTGATGCTAAAAAGACAGGGCTGGGGGTGGGACGGGAAATAAAGCTAATGAGGGAATATTTTCTTCCAAAATAAGTCTTTGCATGGCTCAGAAAGGTGCAGAGCTGCTGTTTCAGCTTCTTCTCAAGCACCAACCATTGGCTAGGGCTGGTGGGTATCAACGTGGAGAAACATCCATACCAAGTAAGTTCTAGATGTAGCTCAGATAAGCATAGCTATTTTATCAGTGTGTTAGATTCAGAAAGCAAATTACTAGCAGTACACTGCTCAGAACCACGTGCTTGCTCTTACAGGAGGAGAAGATGCATATAAATACTCTATTCAGAAGAATAAGCGAGAGCAGAATCATTTGCAGTGAAAGCAGCATGGTGTGCAGTGTGCTGTGATCGGTGAGGTGAAAGGCTTGGGGAGAGCAGGACTGCACTGCACTGCCAGGGATAGATACCTTAGGGCTTCCCAAACAGTGAGGGTGAGAGGAGTGGGAAGCAGGAGCAGTTGGACTGGGGACACTGGCTGTGTGCACGGAGCAGGGTCTGGGCTCAACGCTCCCCAGCAGCCCGGGGGTGGTGGTGGTGGTGTGGGAATCCTGCCCTGAACGTGAAGTGTGGAATCCATGTCCGAAAATATTCCAAATGGTGCATAATGTAAGCATTTGTCGGGTTTCCTAACCAGGCACTGAGCACTGAGAGCATTAAATTAAACATTAGGTGACTTGGCATGCTTTACGAGAACGCCTGGGAAATGAGGAATGCGGGATAGATTGCATTATTTATAGTTTCATTTCTTCCCTAGTTTGAACGCCTCTGAAGGAATGAGCACATGCAGTGCTTAGAGGGGGACACAGTGTGGCCAGACCCTGCACTTGCAGCGACTGCCTGCTATGCCTGCCTGGTCCTTTTCCATGCATTTCTCCATCCAACCTCTCACTAACTGCACTCCTGCTGCTTTCCTCCCACGGCCAGAAGCTCTGCACACTGGGCTGGAGCCCCAGTGCAGAACATCACCTACTCCATCCTCCACACCAGAGCAGCAGAGTGCTTCGGGAGCTGCACAACCAGCTCCCACCTCGGGGAGTAGCCCCAGTGCTCTGGCGCTCAGAGGGGTGGAAACCCCCTGAATTCACCTTCAGCCTTGACGATGACCCAGAGCACTCATCCGCTTCTGCTCCTCGTGACTGCCCATGGACATGAGGGCCTTGAGCAAGGTCATGGGGCTGGGAGCATGGGGCTTTCCTGCAGCCTTGTGACAGCAGAAAGCACGACCAAGCCATGCTGGAGCTGGGTTTGACAACTTGTTACCTTGAAGGATGATGTTTTACTCCTATCCCAATGCTTTCTGCTATAAAATATATATTCATCTATATACATGCACCAGGACTCTGATGGGCGAAAACCGCGGCTAAGCAGTTCCATCTGCCGCAGGGCTTCCAGCTCAGAGCATCCTTCTCTGTCTCAGCACTGCAAGCAGTTGTCTGGAATACGAAGGGGCAGTCTCGTGGCGTGGAGGGGTTGCAGAACATTAGCTAGCACTCCTGCCTGACCTCACCGGGACAGACACACTCTGCATCTTCCTCAGAACCTCGTTTAACCCCCAAGGATGCACTGAGAGAAAAAAAAAAAGGGCTTTGGGAGATTTTAAAGAACAGCATGAACTAAAAAAGCAGCTGCCGAAATTAATTTCCAGCATTAAAAATCAGCACTGATGAGAGCCATCTTAGATCAAATAATTTATTTAGTAATTCCATGTAAACACTTCAGATTTACTAGCAAATACAATGCTTGCTGTTCTTTTAAATAGATCATTCAAAAAATAAGAATCTATTATTAATGGCAGGTTGACTAGAGATCTCCATACTACTGTACAATAAGGAATTGGTTTTCTAATGGATTTAACACCGTGATTTTTCTTGTTCTGCATCTGCTTTACACAAAGCCCAAAGGACACACGTTTGAACTGCTCCCTGACGATGCCACTGCGGACTGGGGTGTTTTGGGGAAGGTTCGCAGGCAAATCCTCCCATCCTGGCATTGGTATAAGCTGCTGTGAGGGTGGGATGGCAGAACTTGCGTGAACACAGCTCACAAACACACGCCTTTTCAGTCAGAAAACAGAAAAGTGAACGGTGGAGAGCTTCTCTTTGGGTTGTATAAAAGCAACGAACTCCATCGTTGGCATTTACTTATCAACACAGCAGTACACATACACGTATCCACAGTCTCGGGAAAGCATCCTATGAGCTGGAGAAAGCAGTGGTTCTGAGGCTTGGTACACCAGTGCACTAAAACCAAAAGAATGATACCTTCTTACATAGTCAAATGAAAAATAAATATCTTTATTGTCTGCCTACTTTATTTCAGTTTTCCAAATAAATTTTAAATAAATCTGTACAAAGTATACTGTTACAGTATATATTTGTAAGTTAACTGAAAGGCCTAAGTGTAACAACACTACAATAAAGCAGTATAGATTGGCACATCTCTAATAAAGATTAACTTTTACACTCCAAAAATACCAGCTCCCGTGAAAAACCTTATATAGTTTTGATATCTTTTATGCAGAACACATTACAGTCCAATTCCGCCCTGCCTTAAAGAGAAAATAACTCCTCATGGGTTTTTGCAGAGAATGTGAACATCTTTATGCTGTTAAAGGGACACCATCAGAGTAAAAGAGAGAGAGAGAGAATGAAAGAAACAAAACGGGTAAAAACTTTGGTTAAAATCTGGCAGGTTTTAGACTTGGTGCTTGTGTACCCATCTCACCGAGCGCTGGCCGCAGTCGGTGCCGTGGTGGCAGGACCTCTGGAGCCTCCTCGTAACAGGGATGCAAAGTGCTGCAGGAATGCTTCCAGCCAAAGAGCCAAACAAGAAAAGGACATTTTCTTTTACCCCTTGCAATTAAGAGAGCAGTAACACACATGCACGGGGGCCAGTTTTGCTTCCCCTCCCCTCCAAAACCCCGAGAATCTACAATTGATCTGAGAGTGTCCCTTTGCCCAAAATAAAGACTTCCGTACTGTATAGACCAGATACTGACGTGAACTGGTTCACAGGGTGAAAGAGCCACACTTCCAAATTCAAATTTTCAAATCCAACTGCAGTTGTTAAGATTCCCGAGCTCTCGGAACCTCCTAATCTCTCATTAAAGAATTCCAAACTGGGAATTGGGGGATAAATACAGATTAAGAGCAAGTTTTCTCTCTTAATCTTTCCAGGGATAGATTAAATCAATGTTTACATGCTGAAAGTTAATCTTACATTAGAATGTAATGCAATATTGGCTGCAACATAAACCTATAAATAAATCAACTACCATAGATTAAACTCTGTTAAATATTTCTAAGTTAATAAAATATTGACAGTATTATAAAATTACAGTATTTACAGTAAGAAAAATCTAGACTAATATATACCTTTAACAGATCTCTTCTCCAATTTGGGGTTGCAATGGAATTATGTATATATGAACAATGTATTAGAAAGTTGCATTGCAATTATCTTTGTTTCCATTAGAGCTAGAGAGGGTGATCTATCACTGCCTTGGACAAAAAAAAGAGTAAGTGACTTCTGATGGTGGGGTGTAGCTTTTGAGTACCAAACTGGTAACAGGAGTCCTCCGCAAGACGTCTGAAGATAAGGTAGGACCAGCCTCAATTGCTCAGATTAAAGTTGTGTTACAGAACTGCCAGCAATCAGAACCACCCAGGCTGCAAAAGGGGAGGAAAGGTAGTGTTCAGCTCAAAGTGCACAGCTGGAAGGGCTCCCCTCACTCTGGACTCCAACTAAGGCTGCAGGAGCTTCAGCCTGCATCTGACACCTGCAAACCCCTCAGCTTTGGTGTTCATTAGGAGGAAAATAGACACTGGTGCTCCTTAAAGGGACATAGTTAGGTTGCAGCTAGGCCGAAAGAGCTCTCACCAACCACATACGATACAACCAGAGTAGGCGTTTGAGATCCTCTTTGGCTTGCTTTGTTGGGAGGTTGCATTTTGGGAGGTTTTATTTGAGGGTGTTTTTTTTGGCATTTTGCTTACTTGGGAGAAGAAAAATTGGCTGGGACCATGCAGACAACTCATTTTCTATCCCTCACCAGCTTCTGTTTCTGCAGTATCAGCACAAGGTTGTTGTGTTTGGGTCGCAAACACTTGCACAGAAATACAGGAGGCTTCGATGCTCCCAAGGGGATTTGTCTGGGAATAACCAAAACTCTGACAAAATGACCTAAAGTGGTTCCTGTCATTAAAAGTGCAGCTGCTTCTGGGGTCTCAGACACCTAGCAATGTCCTTTTAAGGATCAGACCTTGTACTTGCCCTTTCTTCCAGCCTTGGAGGAAGAGCTTACAACAAGTTCAGGAAGGGCAATGTTCAAACTCTCTCCCTCCTCCCCATGCCACACTTTGTAGTAAATCAGGAAAAAATGGGGGGGGGGGGGGGGGGG
>NDXB01000645.1:0-16005 GCA_002631895.1 Agapornis roseicollis | reverse complement strand
AAAAAAAAAAAAAAAAAAAAAAGGAAAAGATACATTTTCTCTGCAGCATGGCCTGGTTTATCTATTGCCACACTGCGACAATATCTCAGCGTCTCCAAAGGATGGAAAAATAGATTGAAATCAGTACGTTCTCCTGCAGAAAATCACAGCAAGTAAAAGGGGGTACTTCCTCGGGAAGCACTCCTGGTACTTCCACAAACAACCCCTTGTATGGGGTAAAACTGCACTAAAAGGGTATAAATGAATTTTCCTTTTTCAAGTCATCTTTGACACTCACAATATTAAGCCTAGTCCAATGTGAATGCTAGTATAGAGCTAATTTACAGAATACCAACAATAATTATCTGTACCTAACAGGATTTAAAGGCAAGTATACTCAGTACATTTAGAAAATAAATACTATTACCAAAATGCCAAACCTTTGACAGCAGTTAGAACAGAAGCAGCCGTGCAGTTTGCTTTGTGGACGGACAGCCTTTAGCACAAGTCACTATTATCATCTGAGCCTGTAACAGACACTTTATCTTCTGATTTGTCTCCTAGAATGTTTCTAATCTCAGATACGAAATACATTTTAAAAAAGAGATGGGCCTGATCCCGTGCAGTTGGGTACGTACAACGCTCCCCAATGAAACTCAAAGCCCAAATTCCTAAAGAGAGAGCACAAGAGATTTTTTGTTCTTACATCAAATAGCTATCATGCAAGCATACCACGACATTTTGATATTAAGTACTTCAAAGTCAGCTGGTACAATTTAACTAGAAGTGAGCAATCTCATTAAATTGGTATTTCTAAGGGGAGGGGACAAAGGTTGCATCAGTGACAAGCACCAGATTACCAAGGGAAAGGAGCACACGGGCATCGCGAGGGTCTGATGAAACGTGTCACGGGAGAGTTCATGCACCGCAGCTTCTCAGATCTCAGCACCTACTGCTCTAATACACAGTTATTTTATATGGCAGTTTATAAACCTTCACCTCATTTGCTTTTGCTACCCAGAATTTGCTATTCTTCTTCCTGAATGAGCAAATCACTTAAAGCCCAGCAATATTGCTGGAGCATTAAAAATTGCCTTTTTCCTCCCCTGCCCATTGTCTTGCATTTCCCAGAGCCGGTACCTACTGCTGCATGCTCCCAATACCAGACCTCATCATGATCTTCTGAACTTTCCAATCACGGCCAGGCTGAAGTCACTTCTATGGTATAAACCAACTACTCTGTCCTTTCATAGCAGTACAGGATGGTTTAGGTTGAAAGGGACCTTAAAGCCCACCTAGCTCCAACACCCTGCCATGGGCAGGGACACCTTCCACCAGAGCAGGTTGCTCCAAGCCCCGTCCAACCTGGCCTTGAACACTACCAGGGATGGGGCTATTTCAATTTCTAATTCTTTCATCTAAACACTAACTATAACTGAAAGCCTTGAGGTGGCTGCAGTTAACCTCCTCCTCTTGCAAAATCCAATGACTTATCAAAGCACTTACTCTTTGGTACCATGATCTGCTAAAGACAGGGAAGGTGGGAAAAGTGAGTGTATTTGCCATGACTTCTAGACTTTTAAGGAGCCTAAAACCAAGCTAGAGCAGCAAAGGGTTGCTCTAGCTCACACCAGTTAGCTATAGGTCCTTCTAGGTCTCTTGGGAAGAGAGATAACAGGTCTGCATGCACACATACACATGGACACCAATCACTCAAAGAACAGTGCCAAAATGAGACCTGGAAGATGCTGACCAGTACTCTCTCCCTGCTCTTTCCCTTTCTACCCATTGCCAAAACCAAAACCTTTTAGGTTTTTCCTGATAAAACCAAAAGAAAACAGAACATATCCTCCACATCAGCTGTTGAGGCATGCTCTGGGATCTGGCAGACCTGCAAGTCAAGCTCAGGGTAGGAATTTGAATGGGAGGGTGTCACATTAAAGGAGGAATCTAGATGCCATGCTACCCAGTATTGTGGGCTTGTTTCTCCTCTGCGGTCAACCAGACTTTGAGCCCTGGACCTAGATGGGCTCACCAGAAAAGTTCAGTGAAAATCAACCCTTCTCCACCTGGCATCTTTGGTTTTAATGAATCAGTGTTTCCCACAGGAAGCTCATTTGCTTAAAGGTTGAAGACCTGCTCAAGATGCAGACCTGGAAGCCTTCAATCACCATCTCCAACTAGACTTCTGTCTACCTTTTGCTGCCCAAGTGATCAACACCAGCTGCAAATAGGGAAGGACTCCATGATATTACACTTCTCATTACAAGCATATTTTGAGTACCTTCTGGGAAGGACTTGATAAAACCTTTCAAATCAACCAAATAAAGATCAGTTGATTCTCTACCTCCGACTGTTTGTCAACACGTTCAAAGATTCTGGTAGATTACCCAGAAAACAAGATTGATCATAGAATCACAGAATGGCTTGGGTTGGAAGGGACCTTCAAAGACCATGTAGTCCAACCACCTTTCTTTGCGGAAAGCATGTTGCTTTCAACGTATCACATACTGAAGAGTTAGAGCACTTTAGTTTCTCCTTCTCAAACCGGACAGCTGGGGTGCTGATCTGCAATTCCCAGTGCCCCGTTTAATACTTTAATTAAAAAGAATACTAATCTGACATTAGGATGTTAGCTACTTATGGAGAACACCATAGTTTTTCTATGGTAAAGCTAGTTTTTAACAGCCCTATTTTTGCTAGTAATGTTAGCATTTCAGTCTCAAGCTCTTTTACAACTCCTAGGTATATCTGTTGCTTTTCCACTTAAATTCACTGCTTTGCTCCAGCTTCTCTGCCTCAAACACTAGAGTTCATAGAGAGGTTCCTTATCTTTACCATCCAAAAGGACAAGGTGATGCACAGGCAGGCTCTCAAACATGCCCTGTGCTCCAGAATGACGTGGAGAAGTCACTTAAGTAGTATGAAGTAGTGCTGAAAATTAATGGTGCCTTCAGTCCCGCACATTCAAGGATTTGTCCCCAGCCTTCTCTCTGACACACTTAAGGCAGCGTTTGCTCCCTAAGACCCAGGCTCTTCAAAGCCCCTCTTAAACTGCTTAATGTCCAGCTCACAGGCTGCCTGCCCACACAGCATGGCTCCTTCAGTCCACCACAAGAGATGGACTTCTGTCTTTTGATGGAGTCTTGCTGGACTCCAGAAATGCCTTCCTTTATAACCGATTCCCACTTCAGCTCCAAAGCTCTGCCTAACTCAAGCTATCTGTAACCTTTCCAGGTATCTATGGGGCTGCCTTGACAAGTCTAAGGACTCTGTTTCTCTGATCTTTTCCCCTGCAATGTCTTATAGCACAAGACTCATTTTTAGTCCAACACCTTCCACCCCTGAGGATGCCGAACCTGTAATTGTACTGTGGTCACTGACTGCTATGAAATGACTCAACAGTAATTATATCTCAAACCAGTTTTAGTCCTAAATCAAGGCTAAGTCTATACCAGGTCGGTACAAGAAATAATCCCTCAAGTAAATCAAGATGCTTGTTCACCAAAATGCTAGCCAGCTTCTTCCCAAACAATCTGGCCAAATAGCATGGACATAATTGAATTTACTTGTTCATACAGGTTTATGAAGACACATGAGCCTCATTTTCTCCTCAGCTCCATAACCTTCTTCTTGTCTGGAATAGAAAATTTCCTAATACCTACATGTCATTAAAATATGAGATTTATATCCAACATAAATTTGGCTGTGTGGTTGTCACTACTCCAATGTCCTCTCAGATTTTACAGCAACTTGTCAGATCTAGTGTTCCTTCACACCTTTATGACCTAGAGTGCCTATTTGGTATCGTTTGATGTCAGATAATGCAGTATCTTACTGATTTTCATCACACCTCCCCTCCTTGTTTCAGTCACACCAGCTATGCCAAGGTCATTCTACACCACCAAGCAGACTACAACTACTTTTGTTTCATGTTTCCATACTGGTATACAATACTTTAAGTGTTTGAACCACAAGCCCTTTTCTTATCCCAATCTGCAGCCCAGCAGCTGGTTGCCCCTTCCACGTTCCCAACTCTGCTTTCAACCATCTGGTACCCTGTGCTGAGAAGCTGCTCCTTGTCCTCCAGGAGAAACAGACACACAGTTTGTTCCTGTGCTCCCATTTGGTACCTTCGCCTTCAGGTACCAAATGGTACCTCTATGCCCTAAATTCTGTCTTCTTCCAGGCACCCGAATACCCAAGCATCCCAGCATCAAGGATGAGAGCCCCAAGCACTCTGGCATCTACCAGGATCTACTTGTTCACTCAACAGGCAACTCATCACAAGGGACCTCCCAGTCATTGGGAGCAGAGCCTGTATTTCACAAAGCCAAATTCTCTGCCATCCTAATCTCCCAGAGCTACTGCCCCAGCTTCTGGAGGCATCTCCAAAACAGAGAACAACTCCTCAACCAAGGCTTTAGTACTAAACTATACATTGCCCCTTTAATCCTGCCCAGTTGTGAGTCAAGTTTCCACAAATGAAAGGCAAGGCAGCCCTGTGCTGAGGTGCAGATGGACCACAAGCTCCTGCAGATGATTTAATGCCATCCCTTCTTTACCAGCTCAGCAACTTTGGCCTCAAGACGCTCCCTGGAGCTTGGAGCACCTCCATTTGTTGCACTGTATAGTATTTTATTGGAACATAATCACTCGTAAAGCGTGTCCCCTCTGCACTCCTGCGTGCAGCTCCTAGTGCAATTAAGTCAATATTCTTTGATTCCCACAATCAAGCTAGGATTTTTACTTTATGACCACATAAAGTCCATCTTTAAACTAAAAATAGACCGTTAACAGATTCTTTTCTTTTAATTACTTTAAACCACCAATTAGAGACTTTCACTGGACAAGATAAGTTACAGACAGCCATGCAGAAGCCTGCAAGGACGCATTTACCAGGACTTTTATTGGCAGTTGCTTCTCAGAAGCTGACTTCTTTTAGTTTAAAGATCAAATGAGCCTCTGAACATGGCACTGTCAAAAGACCCATCCACAAACCAAGCTGTCTGCATGTATGAAAGCAGAGATGACATTTACATGAATCTGCAGTGCTCAGTTCAGAATTATTAATGCTAGAAAATAATTTCAAGCCTCTAGTCCCTCTTTGGCTCAGAGCCCTGCCTGCCTGCCCTGCAGCAGCCCCTGGCAATGCTGGTCCTGCTGCCATTTATTATTTAAATAACAGGGGATCTTTAATAAAAGGAAATTTTGATCCCATTTGTAACTCTGCACCTGACAAGCCACCGGCTCCTTCACCTCTGCTGCTGCTCACACAACATTAAATTGCTCTGCCCACACAGCTCCTCATGAGCCAATGCTATGTTGCCAGCTCTTCTCAGCATCACTTGAGTGGGAGGTTTAAACACTGTATCTCACTAAACCCTTTCTCCATGCTCCCTAGCCCCAGCATTTCTTTAAGTATCAACAGACCAGCAAGCTTTCACAGTTCACCTACAAGTGAGACAGCTCGACCTGCTTCTGCTAGACCAATGCAGAAGAGCTGGCCCTAGGAAACTCACTGCCCACCCTCTTGATCCTCAGGTTAGTTTTGAGGATCAGCTGATGCCAGTATGCTGATGAACACCCCAAGGAGCTGCTGGTTTAAGCTCCTCTGCCCATACTAAATACTTGAGCAAACTGCAAGCCCAGGCAAGTTCTAAACCTCAGGAAACCATAGGTAATACACCCAGAAACAAGCACTGCATTCACAAACTGGCATGCAACCAGGACAGAGCATGGAGAAATGAAGCATACTGCCTAGTAAGACAGTACAGCAAGGCCAACCTGAGGGAGAGAAAGACACTCAAACCAAAGCAATGAACCTTCAAATATCAGGGCTGTTGCAAGATGTCCTAATCCAGATAGGTCCTGGCCAAGATGCGCAGATGCTGTCCTGCACTCCGGCACATGCCTTTCTACCCAGAGTTAGAAGAACAAAACCTACTCCAGTCTTTAACTGGGGCTAACACAGCAACTGAAGGGCACTCTGGATGCGATGAGCACCCAGTGACTTGAGCTCAAGCCGCACATCAAAGACATTCACCAGCAATGTTGAAAACTGCCACTGCTCATCTTCTCCACCCCCAACTCTCAGCAATATAAATTACCCAGGCATACATCTGATAGAGACATAGCTCCTCCAGACACTGCATGAAGCCTGCAGCTCCATCTCACCACTTGCTACATCAGCACAGCTGATGACACAGAGGACCAGAAAACATGCCCATGGGGAGCAGCCCTGCAACAGAGACCCCACAGCTCACATGTCCTCACATGCCAGCTCCGAAGCCTGTGGTGCTGCTGCTGGCTCACCCTAGAGCATCGGTCCAGTGGAATGATGAGATGCTCCCGAGAGCCCAGGCTTGGCTCCCAGATCCTCCTGCGAGTGTAACAGTGCCATTTCACAGTCCAAACTGCTGACATGTGCCAGTGAGACACGATCTCCTGCAACAGGAGCTCACCCATGGGGCTGCTGCACAGTCTCTGCACCATGTCCAGTATAAAATCCAAACTCACTGGGGTCAACATTGTCACAGGGATGCCATTTGCAAGACACCTTTATAAGCAGCTCTCTATAGAAATCAACATGCTGACCAGGATGACAGCTCAGCATCTAGAGGTTTTTCCCTTAAAAGCCATCTAATTTCTCCAGGCATGCACTTTGGCTTCCTGGCAGCACGCAGCAGACCAGATCCTCCAAGGTCTCACAAGGCAAGAGGGACATACCCTTTCATGCTGCAGATGTAACTCCACACCTCTCACCTCTCCAATCTACAACAGAAAGAATGAAGCTTTTCTTTGCTTCTTGCATATTTCAAGATAGTGTTTCAAGAAAAGAACCCTTCTGTACCACAGCCAGGAAGGCTCAGCTCAAACTCCCACTGCCAGTGTTGCAGCAAGTGCTCTTTTCACTTCAGTCTCCTTTGTGAAAGAAAGGAAAGGTTAAGGTGCGTGTTTTTGCAAAGCTAATGACAAGATGGACAGCAACCCAACTGATGACTAGCAAAGTCAAGGAATTATCTGAGTTAAGACCAAGCTACCTACTGGGGAGATCCAGAGGATGCCCATTCAAAGCAAGCACTCTCCCCGCTGACGGATGATCCAGAAAGGAGCAGAAGTATGCCACGTGTCATGAACCTAAGTCTCAAGACAAGGAGGTATAAAACCTGTCAGCCACCTACACAGGCAGTCTCCTGTTTTATCCAGGGCTACATCTACATGAGCTACCAGCACAGCCAGAGCCAAGTTCAACAGCAAAGGAGTCTGACTCTGGACCTGACATTATCTGTGTTTTGGGGATTGTAGTTTCCCATAGCTTGGTCTGACCTAATGCCATCGGTTGGTAGTGCTTGTCTTTAGGCTTAGTTAAACCACAAACAAATCAGACCATGTGCTCTGAGACAGCTCCACAGTAAACCCAAGGTACATCACGCACAGACAGGACAGCACTCAGCAACAGAAGCTCAGTTGCCCAACTCGAGCTGCAGAGCTACTGGAGACACCACCTCAGTCCCAGAGATGTATGGTCCAGGGTTATGGCCACCCAAAATGAGACAACATCCAAGCGCAGGCAATACCTACAGCCAGCCTGAGCTGACCTTCACCTTGGCTGGACATGGTGCCTTCCAGAGCAAAAGGCTCAGGCCCACATCCCCTCTCCAGGCAAAGGTGGGCCAGCAGTACTGATCCGCAAAGGGAGAGTGATGCACTGTTTGGGGACATCCAGACATTTGCTGTGCCTTGTTTTAATCAGTCAATGCTCAAAAGACAGAAAGCAGGGGCACAAGCCCTGTAACTTTACTGTTTTTCACTTCATCTCCAGCTGACACTCTTCCATGAAAACATGCCTCATTCCTCACTGTATAACTTCAACTTTCCTCCTGTGATATTTTCCCTCAAACAGGCTACACAACTGTTTACTACCTTTACAGTAACATGCTCTGACTCTCCCAACACACACATCTGCTTGTCTGGCTTCAGCCATGTACAGACACCCTATTGCAGAGATGGGACCAGCAGAGATGGGACAAGGAGAGCTGCCCCAGCAGAGGAGCTCAGCTCCATGGATCCCGGAATCATCTGCATGACCCCCTTGGCTTCCTATGGCAAAAGTGCTGCAAGAGCTGCTCTCATCTGGTTCTGATGGTCTTCTCCATATCAACTTCCACCCACCCCAACCACCAGTTCAGATGCTGCAGCACCCGAACAGCAGCCAAGGCACCCCTCGGCTGCCCAGCCTCCTGTCCTGCTCTGACAGCCTCTTCCTCTGCTTCAAACAGACACCACCTCCTCTGCTGTGACTGCTGGGAGCTTCTACCCCAGGACAAACTTTTTTTACCAGGCTCACTACCCCCCTGAGTCTGCAGGCTCAGGAGATGTCTTCATTAGTGGGATGGCACCAAACTCATTCATCCTTTCCCCTCCAAGCAGCAGCTTTTATGCCATCCAAATTGCAATACAATATCCAATGTACCATTGAAAAGTACCCCTAAAAGTGGATGATTTGGTGTTTATTTCTCTCTGCTATCTTCAGTCCTGCATGGACAAGCAATGCACAGCCTAGTAAAGCCTCATAGCCCACAAGTGGGATGCACTGCAGACCCCTGGGTAGGCTGACTTTCCCCCAGACTCTACTGCTGCTAAAACACAGTTCCACTGGGGATCAAAATGCATTGAAAAGATCAGAAGTTAAAAAGAAAGATAGGAGGGTAAAGAGAAACTCCCAGAGCAGACCCGAGATCACCTGGCATGAGCAATATGGGAACAGGGATGCAGCACAGCTGATGAGAGCAGAGCATGCAGCCTGACTCTGGCAGAGGAATTCCAGCTGCCACACGGGAGGAGCATCCTTCCTGTGCCATCAGACCACCACCAACACAAGAGATCCCACTTAGACAAAAAGTGCCATGAACTTCAGGTCCAAGGATTAGGCTCTGGTTAAAACAGGCTTTTTAAAAAGGTTATAATTTTGAAAGTCCATTTGGATTAACCTTAACTAGCTTAACTATATATATTATTAACTAGATATATATGTATCTCCTCGCCACGTTCACAACCCACACACAGCATTCTGTGGTGCCAGCGAGCTGCATCACGTGCAAGTGAGCGGAGTAAAAGGTACCACAGGCTTGGAAAAAAGCTCTGGGATGAAATTATCCTTCATTGTTGCAAGTGGCAACAGCAGAAGGAATCAAGAATAAAAATGGAACTCTCTTGTTTACCTTGTCGGCTTTGTCAAAACATTTTGACAACGCTTCGCATGCACCCGCTTCTCTCTTCTGCTACCAGAAATTCAGATCCTTTCACCTAGCTTCGTATGTTACAGAAGAAAGCAGAGGAGAGTCAAACTTTTAGGGAGAGAAGTGCATGTGCAAAAACTACAAAGCCCAGCACGAGATCTTAAAACTACACCAGACTCCTCTTCGAGAGAGTCCAAACACCCACATGGACAGTGACCCTTCAGTTACACAAACCAAGCTATAACAAAGAGCAGGCAGCCAGCGAAGAAGGATAGGAAGAAAATAAAAGGGAAGTTTGGGTAAGCCTGACAAAAAGCAAAGGGAAGAGGGGGGAAGAGAAAAAAAAGAAGAAGGAAAAAAAAAAGTGCAAATCAGTATTTTAGATTTGTGCCTAAAAATAAACCCATTCTTGACAGAGTCGATTTAGCAGAGAAACGGCAGTGCTGGAAGAGCCCTGCCTCCCAGCAAGCAATCCCAGACAGCAAGAAGCAGAAGGTTTCTGAATGAGCAAACTGCACACTTTGGGAAGAACTTGCTCTCGCTGCCTTTCCAACACACCTATGAGAGACTCGCTTCCTATCCACCGGACCAGCACAACCCAGGAAACTGGTTGGTCCTAGTCACATTTTGAGTTTTCCTGTTACACAAGAGCCCCCTCCAAATGTAAACCTGTTTTAGCATTCTTGTACATTAATGTCATGATTCTCCAGTTGTAGCTCCCACAACTTCTGCCACAGACAAGTCAATCAGATTTGGTATATGCCCTGGAAGGGGAAATGGGAGATCTGGGTTTAAAGCAAACAAAAAGGAATCGTACCAGTGCTCTGCAATGTGTTGGATCCAACCTCAGTGGATCTGCTGAAGTCTTCAAACAAAACCACTTGGTGATTTAAATTAAGGTAAAAAAACCAACCCAGTTTAACCTACTGAACTTAGAGAAAAGAAGGAAGCGGCAGACGTTTTAGGAAGAAAGATAACGTGTACAGGTGCAAAAACATGACGTGCTGTAGTTGACCACCTTACGAGTAATCAGAGTTTTGCTTGGTTTGGTTTTCGTAAGCACTTCCCAAAGGGTGGCTCGAGAGTTTATGGGCACCAAGGTGGAAGCATGAAGTGAAGACATGCCAAAAACGTCAGGTTTTCATAACCCCTTCTTGAAACAGTGCACCGTGGGTCTGGCAAAAACGCATATCTACCAAATCTCCACTGACCGCGGGCCACTCGCCTACACAACATCAATTTGCAGCCTCAAAGCTGACGTTTTTTGCCTTCTCCTTCCACCCACCTCCCCAATTTTTTGTTCCTTGGGAGACATACAGCGCCACTGCATTAGAACGTACAAGAAATGAAAACAGTGAGTACGACTGATATATCCATTGACTTTTTATTACAAATGTAGTTGATCACTTGGCTTCAAAAAAGTTTAAATCAACCCCTGTTTTCTGTACGCCAGTACAAAGTAAAATCTATTTTACAAATTAAATACCTAAAAATTTGACAAAAATATTAAAGTTTGATGGAAAAAACAGTTATAAAAATCTTAAATCCCCCTTTAAGAAGGTAAGAGATAACATCCCCTCCCAACCCCCACAGTCCTGTTATACAATATTAATAATCATTTTTCTTTTTAGAATAGGTAGGTATATTATATCTTGCTGTTAGCATACAAGTCACTCTAATAGCTTTATCTGTATATACTCCAGTTAGTGCATGAATGTCATCTGATTGAATATAATCAACTATCTTTAACTGATCCCTAATTTACATTTCATAGCTTGCATAGTTTGAAGGGACAAAGGTTATACTACAGCTAATCATAAAAAAAGGTGGTTACAGTGCTATTCGTAAAGGCAACAAAGTAATTGCTCCCCCCCAAATAAAAGAAGATACCAGTCGGCTCTGGGCAGGGGTTCAAGTCACCGGCCGCTCTCTCCCTGCTGCACGGGACCACCTCTGCCTCGCACCCTGCCCACAAGGGCAGCCCCTCTGCACCTCACCACGGTCCCGTGGCAGGTTGCGAACCGCGTTCCCACCGAGCACATTTCAACCCCTGCGAGGGATACGCAAGAAAGTGACACTGTCAAGTATTTATTTTGTCTTTTTTTTTCTTCTTTTTCTCATTTTCCTGTTTTTATCAATTAGAATTTTCCAAAGAAGCTCTCCTCTGCATTAGGGATACACTGTGCTGGAAGCCCAGCATCCTGCCTGTTACCCCACTGCTGAGCTGCTGACACCCCTGGCCCCAGCACCAGGATGGGTCCCAAGAGGGAGCATGATGACGAAGCAGGAACCAACAGCAGCTCCTTTTGGTTCTTGATTATTTCACTTCTCAGAGACAGAGCAATTTTCCTTTTTTTTTTTTTATTTTTTTAAATTTTTTTTTAAACAACAACCAAAAAAAAAATACTTTAAATTCTGAGGACGTCTCTCCATTACCACAAACCCACTCACAGGGTGGTTGTATTTCAACTGTAAATTACTTGACAGTGTCCTTTTAACTTAAAAAAATAAAATAAAATAATGTCAGTATTGCAATGAATTTCAAGTTTTCTTGCACGTAGTCATTATAAAGTAGTTTTTATCATGCTCTTGGACCTATTCTACAAGACATTTAAAAGCATATCAGCAAGGAAAATATAAGGCATACTTCTCAGGAATTAGGTATCTTGGCACATTTGAGCATACTGTCTTATTTTAAAACAACACATATGGTCAAATATACCTTTCTTCTTCTAACATTAAACAGGGTTTTCTGTACTTTGTTTTAAATACTGATATATCAGAGCCTTGGTAAAGTACCGAGCACCTCTGGGAAAAACAAATAAGCGAAAAAAAAAAATCAAACCAAGAAGAAAACCAGGAGCAAAATCCCACAAACCTTTACAGTCATTTTGTCTTTCAATTAGCATCATTCATCAAGTCCTAGAACATACATAACGTGCATTGAAAGAAGTAACAAAAAAAACCCCTATGAAACACGCAGAAGAAACCCAAAACGAGACAAAAACTGACCACGAGTTCTCAGACACTGTTCACAGAACTGCCAGGGGGCTGTACTGGTGGGACTGGTTGGACTGGAACCACGCGGCCCCTGCGCTGCTCGAGTCAGCCGGATCCCGGGCAGGATCCCGGTGGCGCGGGTCAGAAGACCCCTCGTTGGCCATAGGAAGCTACAGGAGGACACTCGCTGCACTCTCATCGCCTCCCGCTACTCATTGGTGGGCACGCACCGCGGCGGCGTGGAACTACGAGCACCGGCCCGTGTCCGTCGGCAGCGCGACAACTTTAGGGAGGGCAGTGAACAGCAGGACCGAGACAATCAATCAGTCAAGTAGCAAAACCAAAGCAATTCATGTCCTAACTACGTCTAGCAGCATGGAGAATGCAGTCCTGCACACATCACAGTTGAAGTACAATAACCGATGGAACTGCCCATCCAGAGCCTCCGATTCAAAAGCAGGTTATCAGACAAATGTTTACATGTAATTGAGAACCATGTCAAATGTCACATTACGCACTCCGAAAGCTTATTTTACTACTGGGAGAGAGGAAAGTGCACATTAAAGCAATATTAAACATTTCCAGTGATTGTTTAAAAGAAACAGAAACACCTCGCTACCGGCAGCTTATAGTTAACTTTCTGTGAACACCAACAGCAAAACTTCTGTCAAGGGAAATAATGCAGGGTACAATGGAGACAGCTTGTTTGGACACTTACAGTACATCTCAAAAGGAAAAAGAGAAAAGGGAATCATAAATTCAAATGGGAATAAAAAGACAGCAGGAAATAAAATTCCTTATAACAAACTTCTTCTTGTTTTTTTCCCCACCCTTCCAACACTCCATCCTTGACCACCAGTAAAGCAGCACAGCCGCCAGGTCTACCAGCTTCCAAAACCATTACGAAAAACAACTGCATCCCAAAAAAACTTTTGAGTGGACCAAGATCCTAGTTTCTCTGAAACGCTCTCTACTGCATTCCAGCCAAGAAAAGGAAAGAAAAGGAAAAAGAAAGAAAGAAAGAAAAAAAAAAGTTTTGTTTTCACTGTTTAAGGCATCTTTTTTATAACATTTTTCTCTTCTCTCATAACGATGATAGTCATGCAGCACTTTAATGATAAAAATATATTACTATTTTACTATACAGCAGCAAGTTAGTCAATTAAAAGCACACTGACTTTTTTAAAAGAAAAAAAAAAAGAAACAAAACCAACAAAAAAGAACAACCTGTAGAAGTCTATTATTATTATCATCATCATTATTATTACAAACAATTCCAATTTGAAGAACACACCTGGACAGCTCAGTGTTCTGACAAATCTGCCTTTCCCTACCCTAGGCTTTGAGCAGAGCCCGCAAGCGCGCACGGAGCTGCTGGGACGGGGAGGGGAGGGCACAGTCAAGGCTCGCCAGGTATGTAGCCAGTAATAACTAGCACCAGAGCTACATGGAAATCCGTTACAGACACACACCGGCTTGGCTCCCACTTTCAAAACCCCGTGGCTCAGTGGGGTTACTCTGCGATGGCACCGCTCTGATTTCTACCAGCCTGCAGAAGTTAACGGCACTGGCAGGGGGGTCCAGCATGGGTTCGGACCTCGCACCACATTAGGAGATAAGACAGTGCTCGTGCCAGTGGCGACACAGAAAGACTTGCTACCTGCTGCCCAAAGACAGGTCGACTGGAAACCGCTGCACATCAGGTTAAGTACTTTTAAGTACACAGAATAAAAAAAATATATATTATGAACAATACAAGTACATCTCATATACACAGCAATGACAATAGGCCTACTCAGCTGTAAACCAAACAGGTGCAGAAAAAAATTAGTACGGGAGGATATCTTTTCCTTTTTTTTTCTCTCTCTCTCTTTTTTGCCTTTTTTTTCTTTTTCTTTTCCTTTTTTTTTTTCTTTTTTTTTCTTTTTTACTATTTGAATAACTTTGGTTCAAACGTAAAAATCACAAGTTAGCAAATTTCATTTAAATGCCTTTTTTAATAATTTTTCTTCATGTTCACAGAAGTTTCACTGACCATTTTTATATGTTTAAGGTCCAGATGCAATGCATATTGTATAAAAGAGAGCACTTATTGTTTACCTTGCATGAATTAAACCTACGTACCTTTTAACTCTACAAACTTCTGCATAACATTTAGACAAAGCTCAGACACACAGCATGCCTAGCCCTCATATATATATACACATCTCTAATCACAGGTATATAGGGTGTCAAATATACTATAGTAACCTCCATGTAAGGTTCGAAATTTGGTAACAAAATGAGAAGAAAAAACTAAAAATATTTTTTTAAGTGTTCTAAAATATCTCTTTTTTTTTTTTTTGTGCTAAAGTCAAATGTTAGCTCAACATGAAAAGGACTTTTTTTTTTTATATAATTCAGCAATATTATAATCTTGACCATTTTTGCAAACACTTTTAATAATAATAGCTTAAACGTGTACAAAAGTTCTTGGTTAATTAGGGAAATAAACACTCAGTTCTTTATATTTTTAATCAAGTAGGAAACACAGTTCATATATAATGTTATTACTTTTTTTTTTTGACTCTTTTTTTTTTTGTGTGTTTTGTTTTGTAATTTTTTTTGTTTTTGTTTTGTTTTAGCAGCTGCTTACTGTTTGATACGGTGGGTAAAGTGGAGGAACATCCAGCGATGGGTGGCGGGTCGGAGGCGCTGCTGCCGGGCGGCGGGCGGGGGGCGCCGGGCGGGCGGCGCTGCCGGGGGGGGCTCCGGGCCGAGGGGAGGGCTTCTCGCCGCCGCCCCCCCCCCGCCCTCCCGCCGCCCCCCGCCCGCCCTCCCGCCGGCGGCGGGGCCAGTCCTCGTCCCGGGGGGCGGGCGGTCAGTCCTCCTCGGGCTCCTCGGCCTGCAGCAGGGCGCCGGGCGGCCCGGCAGCGGCGGCGGCGGCCTCGGCCTCGGGGGGCGGCTCGGCCCCGGCGCCCGCGGGGGGGGCGGCGGCGGCGGCGGCTCGCTTGTCCCGCTGCTTCTCCTGGATCTTCTTCATCTCGTCCGAGTACTTGCAGAAGGTGTGGCCGAACTTGGCCCAGACCTTGTAGGGGACGGTGATGGAGTTGCGGTAGGTGGGCTTCACCTCGCTCACCCGCATGAAGACACCGTACTTGTTGGAACCCACGTCGAAGAAGAAGCGCTTGTTGTCCACAGTCAAGGAGGTGCCCTCGGGCAGCTCGGCCGGCTCCTCCTCCACCCCGTAGTCGTCGATGAGCTTGGCCAGGGCGTCGCGGAACTCGATGAGGCCCTGGGCCGGCAGGGCGATGGTCTGGCCCTGCGTGGAGCCCAGCCCCGGGCCGCGGTTGACGGTTTGGCGGACGCGGAGGAAGCGCCCGCGCTGGTTCTCCTTCAGATCCATGTAGTACTTGCGGTTCTCCCGCACCAGGAACTCGCTCTTGAGCGCCCGCCGGGGCTCGTCGGCCGCCTGCGCCAGCTCGGGGGGCTGGCTGGGCCCCAGCTGGGCGTAGTGCTCGATGAAGTCGCCCAGGTAGTCGCGGAACTCGACGGCCACCGACATGGAGAGGGTCAGGCGGCTCTTGTTGCCGCCCGCCCCCACCTCAGCGATCTTGAGGAAGCGGCCCTTGGCGTTCTGCTTCACGTCCAGGTAGAAGCGCTTGTTCTGGATGTCCACCCGCTTGGAGGCCAGCTCCTGCGTCTCATGCTGCAGGCCGCCGCCCGGGCCCCCGCCGCCGCCGCCGCCGCCCGAGCCCGGCCCCCCGGCGCCCGCCGCGCCCCCGCCGCCGCCGCCGCCCTGCTC